>CM062089.1:15693089-15713641 GCA_031163375.1 Conogethes punctiferalis | reverse complement strand
CTCAGGGTCGGCTTCCCAAACTGAGAGAATAATATACCACAATATTATGCTAAAATATCCAGTTCAATCTACTTTTTTCTCTCTAATGTCAAATATATTATGTACCTATTAATATGTGGTGAACGGTGCTGGTGTCAAATAATGTTATAACAATATGAAACAACTGTGTAGCTACTACCTAAATTAATTATTAAAAAAAAAAGAAAAAGGGATGGTCGTAAAAGACGACTTACAGAATATCAGGTAATGTGGAGCAGCGTTTTCTTGGGTACAAATAAAACCTGCTGCGGTCACCAACCCGCCTGTCGAGTGTGGCGACTAATCCTTTGCCCTATATAAAGTATGATAGGATAAATTTTTTTTTAATCTAATTTATACCTAATTAATCTTGTAAGGTTTTTAAGGGCCCTAGACTGTATGACGTGGTCGTAGTTAAAAGTATAATTGTGACAATAATATTGTAAACACCATGTTGAAAAGAGCAACTACACGAGTTTCTTGCCGGTGTCTTCTCGGTAGAATGCTGCTTTCTGAACCGGTGGTAGCTTCGACGATTTGTAAGTGTTTTTCATAAAAACCTATACAAATAAAGATTATTTTGACTTTGAAAAACAAAATCGTCCCAAAGACAATTGTCATTGGGCGAGGCTTATGTCCAGCAGTGGATGTATGCAGGCTGATGATGATCATGAGGAAACTCACCGGTAATGGAGCGATACCATCGTCGACGTGTCTGCTGAGGATGGAGGCACGAAGCATGGCGAACGATGCAGCATTCTGCAAACGGAAATAAACTTTAACTTACTATTGACACATTACAAAAAAAAGCCGTTCTCCATAATAGGGAATATGCATGAAAAATAGTTTCATGTATTTACTAATTTATCTTAAAACAGATAAAAATATACCACAAACAGTGAAAACAAAATCAAAATTGGCTGAAAAATGGGCCAGATACAGTCGTTGAAAGTAAATATATCCGTCTCTCTCACACAAAACAGATTTTTCTATGGAGTTTGTGTGGCGCGCATGGTACGTGACGTCATCCGCCACGTCGGATCTCTCTGTCTAAGCAATAACTTTAACGCTTTATAACTCGCTTAATAGAAAAGTTACTTTAAAAATTCTTCGATATTTATGTATCTGGAAGATAAAAGATCTCAATAAATCCATAAAAAAAAATCATGCATGTTCCCTATTCCTGTACTGCTGAGGATGCACATTTCTTTTATACACACATACACTCGACATAATGGCTTCCCTACGTCTGATGGAAAGCGAAAGAGAAGCCCAAGTCGCTGTGACAACGGGCAAGGAACTGGTCAGTTACCTGTTAGTTGCCACCACCACGCTAGCCCAACCCTAACCTAGTTTGATCCTCACCATGTATCACAAAGGGGGAGGTGGTGGTTAAAAATGCCAAAAAAAAACATCACATGATTAATGGACGGCCCCTTAGACCTCTAGCAATACATTAGTGAAAACCGCATTCAATTTCACGGAGTACTTTTTGCGTGATGCGCGTTCAAACATACAGGTAAAAATTTCTCCCGTTTTCCTAACACATTCCTTCCCTGCTCTGCTCCTATTGATTGTAGTGTAATGAATAAGTATATTATGTCACCGGAAAATAGCAAGAATCGTAAGTTGATCAATTTCCCAGGTAGTTCATTAACTTCCGGAAAATAATAAACGGCAGTTGAAATGTATTATTTAACGTATGTATTTTAGTAAATTGATCATTTTACGGGGTCTTGCCGTAAAATCATCCGACGAAGGTGAGGTGAACGTTGATTGGTTCAATGGCTCACGTGGTGTTATCCCGGCTATCAATCAGGGAACGTATTAAGTAACGGGTAATAGTCCACCGTTAAATAGTACATTGAGCAACGATTGGCCCATTTGAGGACGATTTTACTTGTGTCAAAATCGTAGATTATTAAATGACTGTCAGGCTACCGTAAATTGATCAACTTACTGAAATCCATTGCGTTATATAATACATTTCAACTACCGTTTGTTATATTCCGAAAGTTAATCAACTACCTAGGAAATTGATCAACTTACGATTCTTGCTATTTTCCGGTGACATATACAAACCGACTAAATTTTACTGATTGCATTTTTGGTATCAGTATCGATCACTTATCACCCCCTGATAGTTATTTTTAAAATACATTTCATATACGGAATTGACCTCTCTACAGATTTATTACAAGTAGGTATAGAGAAAAAAAGCATCGCTCACCTTAGAAGCCGACTTCTTGGCCTCGCTGGACAACACCGCTTTCAGCAGCGTTTGGTTCGCGGGCGTGGCGGGCGCGCGCAGCGGCGACGTCACGCGGAAGAAGCCCGCCTCGAACGTCTTGCTGGCCTCGGCAGCGGCAGGAGCCTCCTCTTGCTCCTTCTGGGCTTTTCTGCGAGCTGGCAACATTGTCAATTCATTAGAGATGTCCCGACTAGTCTAGTTTTTTTTTTTCCTAAATGACTACGATGATGGCCAGGGCGGCCTTGTCATCATCACCGGACTGTTTCGGCGACTAGTCGGTAAAGCCGACTATCCGGCCACTATTGTAGTCGCCGATTAGTCGGCGGGTGAGGTCGACTTGGAGCGAAAAGATGATAGGCCGCTTCCTTACATTCCGCTACACAGCTGCTTTAACCTAAATAAATGTGGCTACTCTTACGTGTACGTACTCTTTTCAGAGCCACTATCAGTGAAACACACGGAAGAGTGAAATAGTTCTTTTCAGAACTGTGTGCTTCTTATTTCATTGAATCACATACACATAAGAGTAAATAAATATAAATATCAGACAACATCACATACATTGCTCCGATCCCAAAGTAAGTAGCTTAAGCACTTGTGTTATGGGTATCAGAACAACGAAGGTACCACAAATAAATACTTAAATACAAATATAAACGCCCAGACACGGAACAAACACAAGTGTTCATCACACGAATGTTTGTCCCGGGTGGGAATCGAACCCACGACCCTTGGTTCAGAAGGCAGGGGTCACTACCAATTGAGCCACCGAGCCAGTCAATAGTCAGAGTAGCCACATAAATATTTTTTTTTTACACCCTTCATTATAGAGCTTCGTCACGGTACGCTGGAGCACCTGCCTCACCTGCGATCAGCTCCCTCATCCGGCTGGGCGCGGCCGGTCTGACCGTCTTCTTCACAACGTTGCGCGGCGCGGCCTTCCTCTGCGCGGGCGCGGGCTGCTCCTCGACCCAGTTGCGCGCGCGCAGCTCCTCCAGCTTCTTGAAGCGCATGTCTATGTTCACCACCTGAAATGATTTCAAAAACGTAACGTTTATCAAGGTTATTATAAAGTACAAGATTACATGGACGACAATAATACATGGACATGATAGTCTGCTAGTTTGCAATTATTAAAATGATTTTTATGTACATATTATTATGTATTTAAAAAGGGTTAACTGTTGAGTTTGTTGCGGCACCTCTTCTCAGCAGGCTACATGTCGAAGTGCTGGGTCTATATTGCAGAAATAAACTTTTTATTTTATTTTTATTTATTTATTTTATTGTTGGTTTTTTTTTGCTAAAAAACAGTTTTTTTAACCGACCATTGTTATTATGTATTCGTTAGGACAAAGTTTGTGTAATCATAACTATAATATTATAAAGCTAAAGAGTTTGTTTGTTTGTTTGAACGCGCTAATCTCAGTAACTACTGGTCCAAATTGAAAAATTCTTTTTGTGTTGAATAGACCATTTATCGAGGAAGGCTTTGGGCTATATAACATCACGCTGCAACTATTAGTAAAACGCATTGTAACCTGCATGTAGACCATGTCCCAGAAGCCCTGCAGGTCGGCGGGCGTGACGAGCGCGTCGCCGGCGCGCGGCCGCGCGCAGCGCTCCACCAGCGACGCGAACTGCTGCAGCTTGGCCGCCATCAGCAGCCGCGCCTGCCCCACCGCGCCGCGCACCTGCTCCTGCACCGGACAACGCACGACACACGGGTGTACTTACTTAGATAGTTTGACCGGGCTGATTGCCGCAACTCGAGGTCTGAGCGCCTATCTTGCGTTGGGTGGGCCGAGTTTGTTTGAACATACTGAAATGGTGATTTTTCCCGCCACCCCAACTCGTCCAGAAACCTCAGCAAGATGTTCTGGAGAGTGTCGTGCTGGCCAAGATGTTTCAGCCGGTATGTTGCCACTTCGGGACATTCCCGCAGAATGTGGGCCTTAAAGACTGTTGCAGAAAGTTGGTTCCACAAAACCAATGCGAGAGACAAGAAGTTCCTAAGTGAAAGAATACAGTGGAGCATCGCCAACCATCGAGATGATGACGATGTATCTACAGGGATGGGTGTAGATACAGGAACGAAAACCCTAAGTGATAACTATGCAGTAACCCACAGAACAAGTACACACTACACAGTAACCCACGCGGCTACGGTACAAGCGCACAGTCACCCATGTGACAAATACACAATTTCCCACAGGACAAGTGCGCAACTTCCTATTGCAGTCCACTGCTGGACATAGGCCTCTCCAGTTGCTTGCCACTCAGGGCAAACATCTGGAGGATATGCCCATAATCGCCACGCTGGACAGGCGGGTTGGCGATCGCAGGACATAGCTTCTCGTTCCGATGACGCTGCTGCCCGTCATCGACCTGTGGTATTTAGCTACGCCTTCAATTATGATGGTTATACCGCCATTAGTCGGTTGCCAGCGCATCGTTTGTTGTCCGGCAGGATGCACCACGGGCAGGTGAGGTTGGCTTGGAGCGAAAAGATGATGGTCGCTCCCTTACATCCCCTATTTATTATTTAAGAGGCTATTTATTTATTTAAGAGGAAAAATAATAAGTAGTGAACACGTCATTCAACATTTATGTGACAGCAACTCCTAAAAATGTTACCTCTATAGACTCGGAGAGAACAGTCTGCTCGTTGATCTTCTCCCACACTTCGCACATGCCCGTCATGCGCTCGATCTCCGACTGCAGCTGCTGCCTGAAGTGCACCACGCTGTCCATGTCGCTGGCATCCTCGTCGAGCAGACCTGGTACAGTAACAAATAATTTAAATCTTTCGTCGTCTTGTAAAGTCTTTTGTCGCCGCGACATTTATGCTGAGCATTTTGTCCCTTTCGGTGACATTTTATTGTGTTTGTAACTGTGTTATTCTATGTAAGTCACTGAAGAAACGTATTTTCTTTCTTTCTTTTTTTCTAAATGAGTTTCTGAAGCATCACAATTTCACTCTGAGCCAACCTAAGTGCGAATAACAAACGAGGCACTGGCAACCGACTGGTAGCATAACCATCACAATTGAAGGTGTAGCTAAATACCACAGACCGATGACGGGCAGCAGCGTCACCGGAGCGAGAAGCTATGCCCTGCGATCACCAACTCGTGGCGATTATGGGTATATCCTCCAGATGGGTGCCCTAAGGCCTAGGTCCAGCAGTGGAGTGAATTAGTCCGACGATGAAGAACCTTTCGACATGTCATGTATCTACTTATGTACTAGACTAACAGCCGTATTTACAAATGTTACTAAGAGTCTCGCAAACACACAAGTACCCAAAAACCTATTGGATGTTTGGGCTGTTTGGCCGAACATGGCATGTCAAGCTTGTACTACGGGTACTAGATAACTGATAAACTTACTTAGATACTTTTTTTTTATAAATAAATACATGTTATACATATTAAACGCCCAGACATGTTCATAACACAAATGTTTGTTCTGTGCAGGAATCGAACCCACGACCCATGGCTCTGAAGGCAGGTCACTACCAAATGAGCCATCAAATCAGTCAAACTTGTTTCTTAGGGCGACATTATTAAGCCCTAAGAAACAAGTTTAACAAAAATTACAAATTCAAAAAGATTCCTACCCTCCTCCATTTTTTTCTTCATCTCTCTTCTAGCGTTGTCCTTGCCTCTGGACATAGTCACACATGGACTTATCTTTTTTAACTCTTCAGCTATCTGTTCCGGAGTCATTGGAAACTCCACCGGAGATTTGGGAGACCGCAGCCTCTCTTCCGAGCTGGATTCACTCTTGGGAATAGGATTGTTAGGTGTAAAGTCCTTTGTGACTTTCTTTAGAGATTTTCTAGGTGTTTTTACTTTGAACACCGGTGATTTCTCCGTTGACGATGCTGTGTTTGTTTCGCTACTGGATGAGCTTTGAAGAGGCTTAGCGGTCCTTTTAGTCTTAGGACTAGCTTTCCTTGTGATTTTAGTTTTTTGGCTGTCCGTAACATCTTTAGCGTTGTTACGAGTTACTCTAGACTGACTGGTCGTTACTTTAGACTCGGTTTTAGTAACATTTGTATTCTTAGCTCTTGCAGTCTTCTGTTTCTCATTATTGGGTAAAATGGGATTGAAAACATAGTTAGTTTTGTTGTCTTTGGTCTTAGCCACCGGAGCCAAAGTCAGTCCTTTTGTTAAATTTTTTGGTGGTTGAAATGATGCGTTTTTCGGAGCAAAGGACTGAGACTTGGCCGGTTTGACATCGGCTTTCTGTTTAGGATTTTTTTGCTTTAGATTTTGTCTTTTAGCTGATTGTGAGCGTGTTACCCGTCCGGATGTGCTGGGCATGACTTTGTGGGGGGGTGGCGGAGGGGGAACGAACTTGAGCGGCGCATGGGGCACGCCCGCCACAAACGGCTTCTTCTTCTGAGCCGCTGCCTCCTTCTTCCGTTTCTCCTTCTCCTCCTTCCATTTCTCCAGCTGCTGTCTCCGATGCTCCTCCTTAGACAGAGTGCGTGACTCCGCGACCGCCACAGGGCTCTCGGATCTCGACAGATTCCGTATACTGTCAAAAGCGGTCAAGCGACTGCTTTTCCTGTACTTTAAGTTACTCTCCAAACGTTTCTGCACCTGAAACATTTTGTCCGACTGTTAGCGCAATAGTACACTCGTTCCAACATCCCCACGCACGTGGAATGATACGCTGGTATGAATAAAACCTACCGCATGCATGGTCATTAATAAGAAGACTACTAAATGACTAAAGTGTATAGTTTAAACTGTAGACAGTACCCCGCCTTCCACGCTTATGAACTGCGCGGGTTTGCCTTTGTGCTTCTTTTCATGGTTCTTCAAAAGACGGCCGAAATCGAAGCTCTTCTCTGAAAATGAAACGCCAGAAATTCAAATTTAATTATACAAACAACGAACGCAATGTTTTAATGTATTACGGTTCCCTCAACTTCTTCCACTTAATATGTTCTAAACACAATTGAATCTTATAATTAGACACAGCATTTTTAATCTATAACTCACCCATTACACCTGAAAATAGAAAATAAAAATCATTTGCAACAACAAAGCTGAATTTTCAAATACTTAACTGTCGTCAGCAATGTCATTGTTTTTTTTTTTTTTTTTTATTAAGATTTTAACGGCCTGGGATCTCTCCATACAGCCAAATCTGTATTTTCTTGTGATTTCTCTATTCTTGTTGTTTATATTTTGTTGTAGTATACATTTCTGTGTCTTTTTAACTATGATGATATTAGTCTGATTGCTTCCAGTAGGTATTCCATTTCATATATTTACAAAGGTGGAGTTTACATAATCAAATATTTCCATATATGTGTCAGTATTTTGCAGAATAGATGGCAGGAGGCGGGGAATGTCTTTAGTTTTATAAACCTTTATTAAGCCATCTATTAGGAGCAGCCTCTGTATGTTGAAGGCAGGACAGTGGAGAATAAGATGTTCTAAGTTAGCTGTTTCTGAGCCACAGTGTTCGCATAGATCAGAGCTGATCAACTTCAGTCTTTTGAGATGAGCTGGATATTTTCCATGACCAAGTCGTAGTCTATTCAAAACACAAATAAATCTTCTCGATGGTGATTCTGGCTTAAAATACCAAGGCTTCGATGGAATAGTTTTCTGAATTTCAGCAAACCATTTGCCTTTTTGCTGTTTAGTGTGCTGCCAGTGTGACTCCCAATCTTTATACATTCTGATCTTCAATTCAGCATAATAGTCAGTCATAGGCACAGCAGGTAGAGTAAAGGTCGAATTAAATGGAGGATGTTGTATTTTCAGTAATTTGTCTATAGTTTCATTTCCAGATATTCCTGAATGAGAAGGTACCCACATAAATTCAATGTGCTTCTCTCTGTTTTCATGAAGATATTCTCGTATTTTGTTTATATAAATATTATTCTTATATGAAATTTTAAAATTTTCCAAACATTTTAACACACTTAGTGAATCGGTAACAATTAGAATATGAGTAGCAGCGATATTGCGTATGTATTTTAAAGCCAAATAAATCGCATATGCTTCTGCTGTAAATATCGAAGAATTTCTGTCCAACGGAAAACATCGGCCAAACTTTGCTTGCGAATCATAATAACCTGCTCTAGTAGTGTCATCTGTCTTGGATCCATCGGTGTATATTGTATAAAAATGTTGCTTATCAGTATTTACAAAATGTAAAAAGTCCATATTATTTGATACAATTTTACTACATACGCGTGGTTTAGTCACTTGAATATCTAACGTCTTAAAATCCCACCGTTCACCATGGTCTATGCATTCACAGAGATTATTTAGCTCTTTTAATGTTCTCTTTGAAATATACTACAATTCTCATACAAGTATTTTAAACCTATGTTAGACAATACTTTCACATAAAATTTTTCAGTCAAATAATTAAGTCTTATTGAAATCGGAGGAATACCCGCTTCTATTTCTAATGAGTTTATAGGCGTAGAACACATAGCTCCAGTAATAATCCTCAAACCTTTATTTTGCAACACTTCAATTCTGCGATATAAATAGTGATTAATGCAATGACCGTAAATTATGATACCATAATCATAGTGGCTTCTTACAATAGCTTTGTACACTGAATTAAGTACTTTGGGATCCGTACCCCATGAACTACCAGCTAAATATTTCATTATATTGACAGTTTTTTGCATTTTCTGTTCAACCTTTTTAACATGCAAATTAAACTGCAGCTTGGAATCAAAAACTAATCCTAAAACACATTTAAAATCAACATATTCAATATTTACAGAGCAATAATTAATGTTTATGTACATGGGATCAAAATCTTTTTTTTTACAAAAAACCATATAAGAACTCTTATGAGGATTGATATCGAGATCAAGATTAATTTTGTAGTAATTGTACAGCAAATCTAGAGCAGTATTAAGAGTATGTACAACTTCTGTAATGTTCCTACTACTCGAATATAATATGATATCATCAGCATACTGTAAGAATGACAAATTATTAAGCGAAACGTATTTATGAAAGTAAGATGTGTATAATATAAACATTAGGGGTGATAAAGTAGCACCCTGCATTACTCCTTTAAAAGCTTTCTGAGGTCCATAAAGGTTACGATTGTATTTAATGTAAACACTTCGAGAATAGAAAAAATTGAAAATCCATTCACATATCTTACCAGGAATATTAAAACTGTTTAAAACTTTAACTAAGGTTGACAAGTTCACATTATCAAAAGCACCGCTCACGTCCAAAAACACACTGATTAAGTAACTATTGCTATTAAACGATTGCTGAATGTCGCTGCTAAACTTTACCAGACTATCTACAGTACTTCGACCTTTACGAAAACCAAATTGCTCGTTAGGGAGAATTAGACTTGATTCAACAAACAATTCTAGTCTATTTTTAACCATATTTTCAAAAATTTTACCTATACAAGATGACAAAGAAATCGGTCTGTATGACTCGGCTAACATAGGATCTTTGTCCTGTTTTAAAATTGGTACAACAGCTACTGTCTTCCAGGATTCAGGAATTACATTATAACTCCATAAATTATTAAATATCTTAAGGAGAATGATCTTAGCTGATATATGAAGACGCTTAATTAGAATATATGGAAAATTATCAAGTCCTGGCGTAGTATCTTTTCTACTATTTAAAGACATATTAAATTCTTCTTCAGAAAATGGTAAACAAAGATGAGTATTAATATCATTATTTGTAAAAAAATCAGATAATTGTTCAATATTATCTACTGGTTGACCAGAAGCTGTTTTATCCAAGAGATCCGCAACAAAACTACTGATATTATTACCACTGGAAGTTGATTTGTATTTTTTCCGATTGAAAATTTTAACAAAATTCCAAACATCGCTTATAGGAGTATTGCGATTTAAATTAGAACACACAGTTTGCCAGTTTAACCTTTTCTGCTCTAATATGGTTTTCTTCTTTATAGCCTCCATTTTTTTATACAAAAGGTAATTTTCTACTGTAGGATATTTTCTGTACATATGTAGTGCAAATTTACATTGTTTAACACTATCAGCGCATAGATCATTCCACCACGGAACAGGTTTATAGTATTTGCCACTACTGCTAGTAATCCTATGTATAGGTACACAGTTATTTCTGAGTTCAACAAGCAAATTACAAAACAATTCATACGCAGTCAAAGGATCATTCACATTATTTATTTCTTGAAAACAAGTAGCTGAGTTTATTAAATACTTATTCCAATCCGCTTTTTTATAAATAAATTTTTATTGGTACCGCCTCGCAATATCGCTGCTACTCATATTCTAATTGTTACCGATTCACTAAGTGTGTTAAAATGTTTGGAAAATTTTAAAATTTCATATAAGAATAATATTTATATAAACAAAATACGAGAATATCTTCATGAAAACAGAGAGAAGCACATTGAATTTATGTGGGTACCTTCTCATTCAGGAATATCTGGAAATGAAACTATAGACAAATTACTGAAAATACAACATCCTCCATTTAATTCGACCTTTACTCTACCTGCTGTGCCTATGACTGACTATTATGCTGAATTGAAGATCAGAATGTATAAAGATTGGGAGTCACACTGGCAGCACACTAAACAGCAAAAAGGCAAATGGTTTGCTGAAATTCAGAAAACTATTCCATCGAAGCCTTGGTATTTTAAGCCAGAATCACCATCGAGAAGATTTATTTGTGTTTTGAATAGACTACGACTTGGTCATGGAAAATATCCAGCTCATCTCAAAAGACTGAAGTTGATCAGCTCTGATCTATGCGAACACTGTGGCTCAGAAACAGCTAACTTAGAACATCTTATTCTCCACTGTCCTGCCTTCAACATACAGAGGCTGCTCCTAATAGATGGCTTAATAAAGGTTTATAAAACTAAAGACATTCCCCGCCTCCTGCCATCTATTCTGCAAAATACTGACACATATATGGAAATATTTGATTATGTAAACTCCACCTTTGTAAATATATGAAATGGAATACCTACTGGAAGCAATCAGACTAATATCATCATAGTTAAAAAGACACAGAAATGTATACTACAACAAAATATAAACAACAAGAATAAAGAAATCACAAGAAAATACAGATTTGGCTGTATGGAGAGATCCCAGGCCGTTAAAATCTTAATAAAAAAAAAAAGTTTTTTTGCGCGGGAACCTTTGAACACGAAAGGCGCCTAAAAGTTTGTGCGATAGAAAATATTTAATTTTATTTGTAAATATAGTTTTATCACCTGGTTACTGTACATAAAATTGTTTATAGTAGTTTTATAGTTATAAAGAGTACGGATTGAGAAGATGGGAGGAGTGAAGAAACGGAAAAAAGATCCGCCTGACGACCGAACCTCTCCCACAATGGAGACGTCTTCGGATTCCGACGACGACCATGCCGGGAAGTATAATATTTTTAAAGTCCCAGGGTACTCGAGGAAGTACCCTGAAAATAGTAAAAAATCCGAATATATCGTTTTTCTGTCGCATAATGACGATCAAAGATACTTTTCCGACAAAGACAGATTGGCCATTTCCCATGCCATACGGAAATATTGTGTAACTGGCATCTTACATCTTAGGTCCATTAACAAATATAAAATAGGCATTACATTTGATTTATCAAACAACGCCAATGTATTTTTAAAAAATAAAAAACTCTTAGATGAACTGGCTTTAAAGGCGACAATACCAGCGATGAGTTCTGAGGCTACTGGTGTCCTCACATCAGTTCCTACCGATTTGTCGAATGCAAAAATATTTTCGCTCATAGGTAGCTCCCGGAATGTAATTCAAGTGAGACGCTTCATGCGTCGAGTACGTAACGAAAATGGCTCAATATCTTTTCTACCCACCCAGACTGTTGCGGTCACGTTCGCATCCACCGAACTTCCACAATATGTTTACCTCGATAGTTGGCGGCACGAAGTTAGCACTTATGTACCTCCAGTGCAACAATGCCTTCGTTGCCTTAAATACGGACATATTGCAAAATTTTGTCGGAACGCAGAAGTGTGCTCTATATGCTCACAAAGCCACAATTTCAAAACTTGTACAGAAGACCCCAAAAATGCTAAGTGTTCGAACTGTGGTGGTAATCATATAGCGATATCAAATCAGTGTCCTAAAAAGAAAGAGAAATTAGAAGAAAACAAAATTAAGTCCATGGCCACCAAATACTCTGAATTATTTAACGAAAATTCTTTCCCACATTTAACTAAGTCCAACATAGAAACTCAGTTCAATAACCTAACTAAATCTACTTTTTTTATGAATATTTTTACTCAAGCCGTCACAAAGATGATAACAAATCAAAAAGATACCCCCATCAATTCAAAATCAATTAAAGATATATTAGAAGAGACCTTCAGAAACAGTATGTCTCCCCCAAATAATGGATTGTCTTAATATCATGCAGTGGAATGCTCAGAGCATTTTATGCAATAAGCTCCAATTCACTAAGTTTTTATATGATAAGAACATACATGTTGCAATAATATCAGAAACATGGTTAACTCCTATTAAAAACTTTAGTATTAAAGGATATCAAATTGAAAGAAATGATATAGGTAATAAGCATAATGGTGTAGCCATTTTAATCCATAACTCAATAAATTTCAAAAAAGTTAACACATATTCAGATAACTCCCTACAAAATATTTGTGTAAGAATAGTTGTAAATAATAGAGAAATTAGTATTGTAAGTTTTTATTGTCCTCCAACTTGTAATCCATCTTTTAATAAACAAAAATTTGATTCTTTAGTAAGGTCAATTCCGGAACCAATTATTTTTGCCGGCGATTTCAACGCCCATCACACATCTTGGGGGTGTAACTCCATCAACCCAAGGGGTAGAGATATTTTAGAAGTTGTTGATGACAATAACTTAGTTGTACTCAATTCTGGTGAGGCGACTACTATTGGTTCTTTGTCGTGGCGTCCAAATGCTTTAGATTTGTCCTTCGTGTCTCCATCCTTGTCTCTTTGTTCTGATTGGTCTGTACATAATGATCCCCTTGGCAGCTATCATCTCCCTGCAATAATTAAAATATATGTAAATAATAGTCATGTAAATAGTGATCCAATGTGTAGAGATAGTAATCTGCCTATTTACCCTAATTTTAAAATGGTGGATTGGAATATGTATACACAAAATGTAGATTTGTTATTGCTTGAACATGTGGATAGTGATATTAGCCCGCTGGAGGCCTATAGTTCATTTTGTGAAATTCTGAAATCAGCTGTTGATAAATCCCTTCCTTCACGTAACACTTCTTTTTCTTTCTCTGCAGCCAAAACAACCTCATCATTGCATAGTCCTCCTCGTAAATTATCTCGGAATCCTCCCCTTCCATGGAGGAATAAAAAATGTTCAGAGGCAGTTCAAAATTCTAAAATTGCATATTTAAATTTTAAAAATAACCCTTCTGATCTAACCTATATAGAGTTTAAAAGATTACAAGCTATCAAAAAACGCACCTTAAAAACTGAGCGAACAAATAGTTGGGTTGAACTTTGTGGCACTTTCAATCGTTGTACTCCATTGTCAAGAATCTGGAAATATATGCGTAAATTTAACAAAACATACACCTTTAAGAAAAATGATGATAGTTGGGTTCAGGATTTTTTACAAAAGTACACACCTGACTATGTAAATAATAATATTACTTTTCCTTTAAATAATGAAACCAATTCTGTAAATAATTTTATAACTGAACCATTTTCTATTCAAGAATTAATATCAGCTATTTCTTCTAGGAAAGACAGTGCTTTTGGTTTAGATGGCTTTCCATATATCATGTTGAAAAGGCTTAGTGATCAGGGGATGCATGCTTTTCTTAAAATTTTAAATAACCTGTGGTTAAATAATGTTATACCTTCATCTTGGAAGACTGATTGTTTGGTTCCTATCCTAAAACCTGATAAGCCTAGTTCATCTCCTGATTCTTACCGTCCCATTGCATTGACTTCTTGTGTAGGAAAAGTTTTTGAGCAGTTACTCAAACAAAGATTGGAATTTTATGTAGAAAAGAATAATATTTTACCTGCAAATCAATTTGGCTTTCGAAGAGGTACCTCATCGCGTGAAAGTATATGTCAGTTACAACTCGATATTCAAAATAGTTTAAGTAAAAAAGAATTCTTAATGTCTGTTTTTTTTGATATTGCTGGGGCTTTTAATAGTGTAAATATAGACATCCTTTGTGGTGAACTGAATTCTGTGTTTCCAAGTAAAGTAGTTCACTGGATCCATAATTTCTTGACTAATAGGGAAGTTTTTGTCAAACATGAAGGAAAATTGCATGGTCCAAGACTAGCTTCTGTTGGTGTGTGTCAAGGAGGAATACTCTCTCCACTTATATTCATCCTCTATATACGCCGGTTGAATTTGATCCTGGGTTCTGATGTGAAGAATCTCCAATTTGCTGATGACTTAGTTGTTTACGCATCTGGGAAAAATTTGGAAATTGTATCAGATAAACTAAATAAATCACTGAAAGGGTTACATACATACTTTTCCTATTTGAATCTAAGCATTAATACTTTGAAATCAAAGCTCGTTATTTTTGGCAAATCAAGTCCTATTGCACCTTCTATTAATTATAATAATATCCCTATCCCCATCTCATGTGAAGTGAAGTTTTTAGGTGTGCTCTTTACCCGCAATATGTCTTGGAAAAATTATATTGAACTAATATGCTCTAGAGCTAATAAAGCTTTCAATGTCCTGAAATCTATCTGTAGAACATCTTGGGGTGCTGATCCCAAAATACTATTGCTTTTATACAAATCTTTAATTCGTAGTCATTTCGAGTATGGTTTCCTTTGTTTTGCTAGTGATAGTCGGCTGGTAGATTTCTTGAATAAAATACAAAATAAAAGTTTAAGGCTAATTACTGGGGCATTTAGAAGTACCCCTATTAACGTAATGCAAGTTGAGTGTAACTTACCTCCGTTAAATATAAGATTTTCTTATTTAAAGGAAAAGTTTTTATTGAAATTATATAGTAAAATTGGCAATCATCTTTTCTTGTATCTCCATAATTCAATTTCTCACTTCCATTGTCATTCCCTTTATATTGTTCAGGACTTCCGTAATTTTGTAAATTTGCTTGATTCATTGAAAATTCACAGGCAATCCCTTCTTCCTTGTTATCAGGGGGATTTTTCTAGCAAATTTCCTGCAATTGACATTATTATTGAACATGAGTTATCTTCTAATGATGTACTTAGTAAACTGTCTGAATATGATGGTTACAGACGTTTATACACTGATGGGTCAAAATCTGACTCTGCTGTGTCTTTTGCAATTTATGATAGATTATTAAATACTGGTTCTGGTTTTAAAATAAATTCAAACACAAGTATATTCTCAGCTGAGGCCTTGGCTATTCTTGCTGCCTTAAAACATATTGAACATAAAAATAATGGGTGTTCTAAATGGATCATACTTAGTGATAGTATGAGTGTTCTAGAAAATCTCAAAAATAACAAATATAATGCTAACACAAATTATTTAATCCCTTTAATTAAAGAATTATGGCTAAACCTTTTAATGATGTACAGTATAAAGGTAGTATTTATGTGGGTTCCTTCTCACTCTGGTGTTTTAGGAAATGAGCAAGCTGACTTTTTAGCCAGAACTATAACAAATCTATCAACTATTATTCCTGATTCCAGTGATAGTCTCAACTTTTTAGTGCCTTATTCAGATATAGACTTCATTTTAAAAAGAAGGTCGATAGAATTGTGGAGAAGACATTGGAATTACACCGTCCAAATTGAAAACAAAGGGTTATGGTATGCTACTTACAATGTTCCCATTGGGAGTAAGCCCTGGTTCTGCAAAAGCAGCTTTTATATTAACAGAAAATTTTATTCTTGTATTTTAAGGCTTCGTTTTGGGCACTGTCGTTTAAATTTTCATCTCTTTCGTTTAAAAATTGTTCGAAGCTCACTCTGTGATCATTGCAATACACAGTCAGAGCAGTCCGTGTCACACATCTTCTTTGATTGCTCATCCTTCGGCATTCAGCGCCTTGTGCTAATGGATGAGCTGATTGAAATTTACGGTAATCCCAATTTGGTACCGCGCTCAATCCAGGCTCTCCTTGTAAATGCTTTGACTTACATTCCCCTATATAAATTTATTTGTAATACCGTTGCACAGTGTTTCCTGAGACGATAAAATCGGACATCCGTGTTTTTTTTAATATATCGTAAGAATTAAGCTTATCAAATGTAAGAGTAGAACTCCCGTGTTTCAATTCCACTTAGTTACCGAGTAATATTTTTTTGAAAATGGGTACTTTTTGATACCGGTAAATCTTAAAATATTTTTCATTAAAAAAGGGTGTGCGCTAGATATTCGTTTGTTTTGTAAGAATTGAGCACGATTCATATTGTAAATTTTAAATTAAGTTTCCAAGTTCTCAAACGTGTATTTGTGGAAATATTAAATAAAATCGTTTTTTCTTCATAATTTTTTTTCTTTAAAATTACAAAGTTCGAGCATTTTCTTTTCAATTGAAAATATAGATCAAAACATAAACTACACACCCACAAAAAATCGAATGCGTATCTCATGGAATTCAGGAGATATAAATATTTTTCGATTTTAGTCAGGGTTGTCGAATATTTTCCGGTATTTGAAAATATTATGTTATACGTTTTTATTTACAATATATTACAATCTTATCTTAGCTTCTTAGCTGACATTATGTGAACCGAAGCAATGGCCATAAGACCTGCGTGATCAAAGGGGAACAAGACTCATTCAAAGTATCTTAGGTTAATTAGGCAACCAGAAATCCGAAATTAATATTTATACAATTACTTACTTAAAACTCATTAGTATTTTTCATAATTAAGTATGTATTTACAGTAACCTCCTGATTAAAAGCGACGATATGAAAGAAGATATTTCAGTAATCTTCTGTCTTTTCGTCTTCTGTTTCTTCATAATCTGATTATGCCGTGGTGTCTACACTACACATGTGCTACACTTTAACAGACCAATAGCAGTTTCAGGCAAGGGCACCAGAAATAGATACTTTAATTTAAATAAAAACACTCAGACACGAGACAAACACAAATGTACATCACATCAATGTTTGTCTCGGGTGGGGATCAAACCCACGACCTTTATCAGTCGGGTAAAAGAAAGAAGTCGGAATAATAGGTTTAAAATACCTAGTACTTATTTTGAAGTAACATAATATATTACCGGTACTATTGCTGAAGTAGTTTGGTGATAACCCTATGTTGTCAATTACCGGTATTTTTTTCAAATGCAGTTTACTACGAGATTCCATGAGATACGCATCTGGTTTCTTTTTGTGCGTGTAGTTTATGTTTTGAACTATATTCTTAATTAAAAAGAAAATGCGCGAACCTTGTAATTTTGGAGAAAAAAATTAAAGAAAAAAAAACGAAATTATTTGATTTTGTCATGAATACACACTTTGGAAATTCCAAAATAAGTTGAACATGTACAGTTGAAAGTGCTCTTAAGACCTAGAAAAGAAATAAATTTCTAGCACTTTCCATTTCTTTATAATATTTTTTTTTCGAATTGTAGGTATAAAAAAATATCACTTTTCAAAAATTTATTACTCGGCAACTAAATGAAATTGAAACACGGGAGTTCTACTCTTACATTTGATAGGCTTAATTCTTTCGAAATATTAAAAAAAAAGCGGATGTCCGATTTTATGGTCTCAGGAAACACCGTGCGTTGGGCAAATCTAAAGGTGTATATCTATGTAGTAATAATTATATTCTTTTGTCAGGAAATATGCAATTTTATATTATGTGTATATATGTAAATACTACTTTGGTTTTTGTTTTTAGTTGTAATCTTCTTGTTATAATAATTTTTGCTGATTTTACTTTGCTTTTGCTTGAGTCGTTGGCATTTTCTAACCTCTACACTGACTGACATGAAGTTGTCATAAATTTTGACACATGGATTTGACACATTATGGATTTGACATTTCATTGAAACGAGAATGAATAACTTGGACGGAAAAAAATGAATGGAACAGGAAACATAAACATATTATAACTTATTATAATACATGGAACAGGATAAAATTATAAAATACTAATGAAGTTAATAACATACACTGGAAATGAATGTAATTTTACTTAAGACTTGGCAGCATGGTCTCAGACCTTAGCCGGTTCCATTAGGAACGAATCATGGAAGTATCAAGTACTTCGTACAACAGGAAGGCGCTCTATCTATGCATAATTGAAGCTAAAATAAAGAAAATGAAACCTTATGTTAAGGTCGTAAGAGTCTTGTTCAAAATAAGTCTTGTCAAAATAAGAACGTAACCAATGAGAGGGAAAATAGTGAACAAAACGTCCCTTTCTAGCAGCGACTAGATTGCTAGATAGAGTACGAAACACCGGACCTGGGCCCCTACCACCAAAAACGAAAACGATCGCTCGCTGAACGGATGGCGTACCTACCCTTGAGCCATGAATCCCTCTCATTTGCCCCCCCCCCCCCCCCCCCCCCCCCGTGTTTGAATATACAAACTAAAATTCGTCAAAGTTGATTTTCGTTAATTTAATTCATATATTCAAACACGGAAAGGAATAATGGGAGGGATTGATTTTGCAAAAATACGCAATCCGTTCAACGAACGATCGCTCTCGAACCGGTGGTAGGGGCTCTGACAACTTCACATGACATCGCCGACTTTGACGTTGGTGGCGGGGATTTTTAATTTGTTATATTTTTCTTAATATGTAATTAAAATGGGGAGAATTTGTGTCGTGGGGGCTTGTGAAAGCGAGTATTATCCGGATTGTAGTTTGTCTTTTCACAAGTAATACTTTTAAACATAATTTGTTAATGAAGAATTAGGGTGACCATGCATTATTATCCAATCATAAAGTCCGTTGTTTTTTTGTATCGGAAAGAGCGTAATCTGTGTCTTTTATTATTGCACGTTCAACGCGTGTTATCATGTTTCGACGTAAAGGAACGTACTATATGTACGTTTCGTTATTTAAAAAAAACTATAAACATAACTTACCACGCACGTTAATACAATCCAAATAAAGAAATCACTGTGAAAAGGTTGCACTTTAAAAGACCATTGGCAGTCATTGGCATATTACTGTATTGATATTATTATCATGATGCTTAATACTTAATTTATAATTTACAGCCCCTAATATTAGTTGTTTGTACTACCTCACGTTCACTTTGTATCAATTTCAGATTTCCTAGAAATCCTGATGTTAGGGAATTATGGATAAATATTATACCCATTAGATCTACCCGTAAATTGACGAATGCATCAGTTATATGTAGCAAACATTTTTAAGCTGAAGATTTTGTTCCTGGTTTATCACGACGAGTATTAAAAGGCAATGCAGTGCCCTCCATTTTTTGTCAGTTTGTTACCACATATCTCAGAGAGTTGTGAATTCTTTTTTTGTTCGAAAGGGTGTACTTCCTAGTTGGTCCCATTGTCGCCATATTGAAGTCGGTTTCTTTGCAAAAAGAAGTGGTGTTATTTAAAAAAACGATTATGAATAAAAAATATTTTGGCTTTCAATGTTGGCCTTTTTTTGTACGTATGTATTGTCATTGTCCTTAAATCATATTTTAATATAGTCACCCTATTCAGAGAGAGACAAAAGGGACATGCACTGTGCTTTCGTTCGGCTTCGATTTTCCGACAACAGCTTGTTCCTTCTATATTACTTCTATGGAACGAATTTATTAAAAAAAAAAAAAAAAATTAATAAAAAAAAAAAAAAAACAATGACATTGCTGACGACAGTTAAGTATTTGAAAATTCAGCTTTGTTGTTGACAAATGATTGGCAAATGATTTTTATTTTCTATTTTCAGGTGTAATGGGTGAGTTATAGATTAAAAATGCTGTGTCTAATTATAAGATTCAATTGTGTTTAGAACATATTAAGTGGAAGAAGTTGAGGGAACCGTAATACATTAAAACATTGCGTTCGTTGTTTGTATAATTAAATTTGAATTTCTGGCGTTTCATTTTCAGAGAAGAGCTTCGATTTCGGCCGTCTTTTGAAGAACCATGAAAAGAAGCACAAAGGCAAACCCGCGCAGTTCATAAGCGTGGAAGGCGGGGTACTGTCTACAGTTTAAACTATACACTTTAGTCATTTAGTAGTCTTCTTATTAATGACCATGCATGCGGTAGGTTTTATTCATACCAGCGTATCATTCCACGTGCGTGGGGATGTTGGAACGAGTGTACTATTGCGCTAACAGTC
>CM062089.1:15671973-15693066 GCA_031163375.1 Conogethes punctiferalis | reverse complement strand
TGCAATTATTCACTCCACTTGGCGATACATTTTCTCAATGTCGCCAGTCAGCAGATATTTGTACTGCCGCGCTCTAATCAGAATGGAAAAAAGAGAATCTTGAACGTTTGGGCCCACGTGCTGTATGTCGTTAATAGAAAACCCGGAGGAGGTGACTGCCGAACCATCAAACACAACCCGGATTTTCGTGGATTCACTATCATTTTTGAAAACTGCATGATGACATAGGAAATATGATGGATCTGGCCTTGCTACGGCAGACTCAGAAAGATGACCTAATTTTGCGTACTCTTGGATAAATTCGGTATATTGTTGTTTTAGAATAGGGCTTTTACGAAATCGTTTTTCTAAATGATATAATCGTTTCTTTGCTAAATTGTAGGAATCGCCCAGACAATCGGCTGTATCAATTAATGGCAATCGAACACTAAACCTTCCTGAACTCAATCTTATAGTATTAGCCAGGAAGTGTTTTTCACAGGCTTTTTCGTTATTGCTTAAATTAGATTTTAGAGGAAGTTCTTCGATTTCCCAAAACCTTTCTAAAGATTTTACTATGTCTTGTGACATTTTGTTCTGTTTTAGCACAGCATGATTGCAATGCATATGGCCTGGTTTTTGTGCCATGATTTGACCAGCTAGCAACCAACCAAGCTGGGAGTCCCTAAGAACAGGTTTGTTAGGGCCTAAAGATTTGATTTGAGAACCTAGTATGTCCCAGAAAATATCGGCACCAATCAAAACATCTATTGGCGCTGGTTGATTGAAATTAGGATCGGCTAATTGTATATTTTGTGGTATATTGAAGTGTGTAATATCGATAGGAACTTTAGGTATTGTACCTGTAAGTTCGTCTAAAATATAGCATTGCATAGTTACACTAAATGGTTTGTTGATGGATTGTATTTTGACAGTGCAACTCTCATTGACTTGGTTTGTATAATTGTTTCCTATTCCTATTATGTTTACATTAGTAGGGTTAGATGGCAGAGCTAACCTGTTTTTGAGCGCGCTTGATATAAAGGAGGATTGACTACCACAGTCTAATAGGGCTCGCACCTTCTCAACGCAATTTGTATTAGTATTGTACACTTCTATCATAGCAGTGGATAAAAGTACTTGAGTTGTATTTTGCTTAGAAAAATTGACTATTGAATTGTTTTCATTGGATAATACATTTGGATCAGACGATATAGTTGATCTATGTAAAAGAGTGTTATGTGTTTCTTTGCATTCTCGACACGGGCCCAACCGGCATTCATTGGCAGGGTGGCCCTGTCTCAAACAATTAAAACAAAGTTTATATTTAGTAACGTAAGTTAGTCTCTGATCTACACTTTTAGACTTGAAAGTAGGGCAATCATAAATCCTATGATTCTGATCACAAACAATGCATGTATGAGTATATTTGTGTCTTTGTGTAGTACTAGCAAATGATTTGATGAAAGGCCTCCTATTTGTACTAGATGCAGAAGAATTGTTTGATTGTGAATTGAATGGAGCATGGTTAAATTTAGATGAAATGTTGTCGTGTTTATTTCGATTCAATGCTTCTATTACATCAGCACGATCAATTAAAAATTTACAGAATTGTTGTAAGTTAGGAATGTCGTCAATAGAATTGCGATGCTCCTCCCACTTCACCATCGTACGGTTGTCCAATTTAGATGTGAGCATGAATATCACCAGTACATCCCAATGGTCTGTAGGCAACCCCAGGCTAGTTAATGCACGGAGGTTTTTCGTAACGTGGTCCACTAAAAACCTCAGGGACTTTTCGGATTCACGATTTAAAGCCTGAATGCTAAATAAAGAACTGAGGTGGTGATTTATCAACAACCGTTTGTTATCGTACCGTGCACATAACAATCGCCATGCCTCATTATAATTGTCAATTGACACCTCGAGATTAGAAATTATTCGAGCCGCTTCGCCTTCCAAATATGAATTTAGATAATGAAATTTATGTATGGAAGTGAGTCGATCATTCTCGTGAACAAGTGTCGTAAAGGTGTCACGAAACTCGAGCCATCGAAAATAAGTACCATCAAATTTAGCGATATTAATTTGAGGCAACCTTACGCCAAGGTCTGGTTCCTCCAGCTTGTAGTGTACATCATGAACATTAGAATTGCGCCTTAGTTGTATTGTATTATGACTTTCAAAAATAGTTTTGGCAGTGGCTATGGTAATAATCATATCCTGCTCGATACTATCTCGAATCTCGATTTCCGTGTCTATAGTTTGAGAATTTATGACCTCAATCCGACTTTGCAGTTCATCAAACCTTGTGGACAATGATTCAAATTTAGAAATTTTTATAGATAATTCAGCCATTTAAATATTTGACATAGAAGTAACTTGACATATTTTGTCTAAATAAATTTTAAATTTAGTAACTTGGCCTTTAATTGAGCTTCGCCTAGCCAACAATTCTCTCAGTGTCTCCTGATCAGGTCTACTTATCTCACTTATAGATGTAGCCATTTTGTAAAAATAAATCTTGAATTTGTAGCTTGAAATGCAAAAACAAAAAAATTATGTTACTAGTTGATATCACTTAAGTAGTATATTTAAATAATAATTGTTGTACCTACTCGTATGTCTAAGATGGCAACAAGCCTACGGCCCGTATGTTAAGCGGTGACCGCAGCCTATGGACGCCTGCAACACCTGGGGTATCACACGCGCCTTGCTCACCTTACCCCCCCGGCTGCCGTTGCAGCACTCACCCCACGAGCTCCGGAAACCCTACTCACCGGCAGAAACACGACCTGAAAGCCGTTTAGCTGCGGTATTCTATAGGGTGGAGGTACCTCCCCGGTCGGGCGGCTCAATTCGAGCGAAATACGCTATGCCCTACCTCTCTTAAAATAAATAAATAGGTATGCACTCGTAATCAAAGTGAGATAAATACACTTGTGGCTACACTCAAAAAATAAAAAAATATGTACGTACCAAAAAGTTTGTTATCAAGAAGGAACTAAATAACAAATATGTGCATCTCACGCTCCTCACGACGTCGTCATGGGCGGCCGGCAGCGAGCAGCCCACAGCTGGACTTGCGCTCGGAACGCGCCACGCAATCGGCACCGCCTGGAATGTTCGGCGAAATAATGTTTAGATGCCGCGGAAACGGAGATATATTTTATTATTCACTAGATATTTATTGCAATTTAGGCACTGATTAGAAATTATATTGATTGCAACTATATTTTTCGTAAGTAGGTAGGTAGTAAGTTCTAGAAAGATTTTCGATGATTAGGTATACTTTCACTATTTATTTGCGCAAGTAGGCGATAAAACAATAGGGAAGAATAATAGTGTAGGATATTTGATAGGAATGGGTAAATTTGAATTCGGATTTGGATATTAGGAGCACTGAAGGAAGTAGGGCACTTATCTGCTTGGATGTGGTCTGCTGCGGATGGAAGCTTTAGCGGCTTCGCTGGTCCGGCGATGTCCTTATCCCTTGCTGTTGAACTCCAAAAGCTGCCAACCATCGACCTCGTAGGTGGCACGAAGATGACGACCGGCGAACTTTTATTTCGTTGCGCGTAAAAAACTAGGGGTCACCAAATTATGTCTACGCCGACATAAGGGACCTGATCAGGGAAACTCCGTAGTTACTATCAAAAGGCTTTAATTTCCTTTGTTACATTTGTGGAGATAAAAATGGTTGACGTGCTAGGCGTATCGCTTCGAGGAATAGAAGTGCACTCAATAAAAACGTTATGGCGGTGGCGGGTTGACTGCGAGACACACAGCTACCCGCTTTTTCTGGTGATAAAAAATGCCGAGCGCCGGCTGAGTTGCCAGTGCGCCCGAACACATTTTAATAATTGCAAACTAGCAGACTATCATGTCCATGTACCTATTATTGTCGTCCATGTAATCTTGTACTTTATAATAACCTTGATAAGCGTTACGTTTTTTGAAATCATTTCAGGTGGTGAACATAGACATGCGCTTCAAGAAGCTGGAGGAGCTGCGCGCGCGCAACTGGGTCGAGGAACAGCCCGCGCCCGCGCAGAGGAAGGCCGCGCCGCGCAACGTTGTGAAGAAGACGGTCAGACCGGCCGCGCCCAGCCGGATGAGGGAGCTGATCGCAGGTGAGGCAGGTGCTCCAGCGTACCGTGACGAAGCTCTATAATGAAGGGTGTAAAAAAAAAATATTTATGTGGCTACTCTGACTATTGACTGGCTCGGTGGCTCAATTGGTAGTGACCCCTGCCTTCTGAACCAAGGGTCGTGGGTTCGATTCCCACCCGGGACAAACATTCGTGTGATGAACACTTGTGTTTGTTCCGTGTCTGGGCGTTTATATTTGTATTTAAGTATTTATTTGTGGTACCTTCGTTGTTCTGATACCCATAACACAAGTGCTTAAGCTACTTACTTTGGGATCGGAGCAATGTATGTGATGTTGTCTGATATACTTCGTACTTACGCGCGCGGTGGCGAACCGGCAACACGTACTTTGACGTCACTCCGCTAAATAAATAGTTTATACTGGTTTAGCGCTCGAATTTCTTTATAAAAACAGTTACAGTGCCTTATATTAATTAAATATCAAGTAATTATACCATTAAGTTGAACAGTAATCAAGCAAATAGTGTGCAACGTGATTGAATCAGTGTGAATAGTCAAGGTTTTATTCGCTGCAGAAGAGCGCGCCGAGTGAACGAATCGCTACTGCGCATCCCGAGGTGCGCATCGCTACTGTGAGTGCGTTGACCCCGTCGACCGCCGTCCGTCGTTTCTGCACTATCACTTGCGCGTTATCGCGTGGACACAGTACCAATAAAATGAAGAAAACGGATGATCGTTCGTTGGAAAACATTACTCAGCGTAACAAGAATCGACCTGTAGCTGCTGTTCAGAAGACTCTCACTCCTGCGACTAAGTCTTCCAATTCTTCACCTGCGCTTTCCGGGATCATGGCACCCGGCACCCCATCGGATGTTCTACAGTCATTATCGTCCGATATTAGTCACATCCGACAAAACATGTCCGAGATCTGGGATTTTATTCGTGATCGTTTTGACAAATTAACTACGACATTGTCTGATCAGGAGACAAGAATTAAATCCCTCGAGTCCCAGGTGAGTGAAAATAAAGCTCTCAAGGCTACTATATCGGACCTGCAAAACCAGCTAAACAACCAGGCACAGCTTTCCTTAAGGAACGAATTGGAAATCTCTGGTCTACAGGAAACTCCAAATGAAAACTCGAATCATTTGGCTTTAACGACTGCCTTAAAATTAGGAATCGAACTGAAGGACTCCGATTTGGACTACGTGTCTCGAGTGGGTCCCAAAAACCGAGAAGTAAAGAGCAATTCGGACAACTTGCGCCAACATCCACGGCCCCTAGTGGTTGCATTCACCAGTAGGATCAAAAGAGACGAATTCCTTAGACAATCCAAAACTCGCCACACAATAAAGAGTAAAGATATTGTCAGTGGTGGAACCGACAGCTTGATATACATTAATGAACGCCTCACCAGCGGCAATAGACGTTTATTTCGTGACTGCCGAGCTTTTGCCAGCCAACACGGATATCGATACTGCTGGATTCGCAACGGGTCAATTTTTATTAGAAAACAAGATATCAAATCTGGAAGCCCTGCAATCCGCATCCAAACGGAAGCCGATTTCCGGCGCCTGCTTCCAGCTATTCCCGATATCCAGTCCCATGGGTCAAACGATTTGTCTGGTTTACCTGAAAATACTTCTAATGCTTAACTGCTTAATACCTAACTATACTTTTTGTTTAAATGCTCTTTTAATTTTGTTTTATATTTGTGTGTTCATTTATAGCTATAATAAGTTGCGTTGCATATTACACTTCTCATTTTTGTACAATACTCATCACCTTGATTGCATCCCATGGTCTTTAAATTTTAATAATTTGTCTAAATATATAGTGTTTCCTCCTAGTCCTCATATTATAATTTATTGTATGTTTTTGTTTGGTCTGGCATTTACTCATTTCCTCTTTTTGAAAACTAATAACAACTTAATATACTTTACTTACTCATGGCTTCCTTAAACTTTGTAGATGAAATAGATAATACTTTTGAAATTAAATGCCATACTATAGCCATTCCAGAGGACTGTAAAAATGTTTTAGCTAAATATAATCTTAAGATTCTTAACATTAATATTAGAAGTATGCAAAAGAACTTTGATAGTTTTTTGGTACTACTGCATAGATTGAATATTGACTTTGATATTGTGGTACTCAGTGAGTGTTGGTTGAGTGTTAATCCGACTATAAGACAACTAAAAGGCTATTCATCATTTAACTCACAAAAATACATAAACAAGAGTGGAGGTATTACTATATATATAAATAACAAATGGGCTCCTGTTTTCTCCGAACCTGATATAAATGAAGCGAACTGTGTTTTGGCTGAAATAGCAGGATGTTTCAAAGTCATTGCTATTTATAGATCTCCTAGTTTTCAGAATCCTGAAACATTTATTCATTCTCTAGATTCCTTTCTTAAAACAACAGCTACCAGTCCCTGTTTTATTCTAACTGGTGATCTAAATATTGATATTCTCGGTTCTTCAGCCGACTCTAGTGTTTCGTCCGCATACCTTAACGTTTTGGCAGAATTTGGTGTTGTTTCTAGTATAAACAGAGCCACGCATAATAAAAGTTGTATTGATCATATTTTTGTCCCTGCTGCTAGTCAGGCTAATTCAATTGTATGCCCTGCTGATCTTACGGATCATGATATTACCATGGCAGGTATAACGCTTAAGTCGTGTCATTATAAACATAACAAACCTAACCGTTTCAAAGTTAAGATAGATATCGAATCAATTGTATCAGAAATGGAAAGTTCGGATTGGTCTCCCATAATAAACAATAACTCTCTTGAAGATGCATTGGCATCGTTCACAGCTTTAGTGGATGAATCGGTGAAGAAACACACTAAATCGTTCAAAATCAGTCGTTCTAGAACTGCCATTAACCCCTGGATGACTCCCGGTTTGATTCGTTGTTCTAAACACCGAGATAAATTACATGCACAATACAGAAAAGATCCTGATAATTTCAATAAGAAGCTTATTTACACTAGATACAGAAACTTTTACGTTAATGTCATTAGAAAAGCCAAGTCTGATTATTACAATGAACAGATTTTGAAAAATAAAAAAGATCCAAAGAAGCTTTGGCGAACAATTAGATCCATAACACATAATGAGGCTATTCCTTCTATATCATCAGAGTTACTTGCAACAAAATCGAATCCGCGTGATTCTCTTGATTATTGTAACACGCACTTCTCATCCATAGGAAACGAACTGGCTAGCTCAATTTTATCGAAGTTAAAGGAATCCCAGGAATCTTTAGCTTCAAAAGTGTACACCTCGAATTCTAAAAATTGCAACCCACTAGACTCCTTCTTCATAGAACCTACAGATGCTTATGAAGTCATTGACCTGATTAAAAGTCTTGATATTAACAAAGCTGCAGGGATAGATGGTATTAGCAATAGACTCCTAAAAGCCATTGCTCATATAATTGCAGAGCCCCTAGCGTGCATCTTCAATCTTAGTATAAAATTAGGTATTTTTCCAAAGAATTGGAAATCAGCTGCTGTAGTCCCTGTCCACAAAGGGGGATCCAAGGACGACCCGAATAACTATCGCCCTATATCACTCCTAAGTGCCTACTCTAAGCTTTTAGAACGCATTGTCAACAAGCGACTAGTTGAATACTTAGAGAAAAACAATTTGTTTGGTGAACACCAATTTGGATTTAGACAGGGCAAATCCACTGAACAAGCAGTTTCTATTTTGACTGATACCATTGTTTCCCATCTTGACGAGGGTCGAAGCTGTGTCGGAATCTTTCTTGATTTAAAGAAAGCTTTCGACACGGTTTCGATACCTATTCTGCTTAAAAAATTGGAGATCTCTGGAGTCCGTGGTTTGGCTTTGGAATGGTTTACTAGTTATCTAACAGGAAGACAGCAATGTGTTAAAATTGGAGATCAATTTAGTGACTTAAATCCTATAATGTTTGGGGTACCACAGGGGAGCATATTAGGGCCTACACTTTTCATAACATATATAAATGATATTATGTCAATACCTATAGCAAATGGTAAAGGTTGCGCGTAAAAAACTAGGGGTCACCAAATTATGTCTACGCCGACATAAGGGACCTGATCAGGGAAACTCCGTAGTTACTATCAAAAGGCTTTAATTTCCTTTGTTACATTTGTGGAGATAAAAATGGTTGACGTGCTAGGCGTATCGCTTCGAGGAATAGAAGTGCACTCAATAAAAACGTTATGGCGGTGGCGGGTTGACTGCGAGACACACAGCTACCCGCTTTTTCTGGTGATAAAAAATGCCGAGCGCCGGCTGAGTTGCCAGTGCGCCCGAACACATTTTAATAATTGCAAACTAGCAGACTATCATGTCCATGTACCTATTATTGTCGTCCATGTAATCTTGTACTTTATAATAACCTTGATAAGCGTTACGTTTTTTGAAATCATTTCAGGTGGTGAACATAGACATGCGCTTCAAGAAGCTGGAGGAGCTGCGCGCGCGCAACTGGGTCGAGGAACAGCCCGCGCCCGCGCAGAGGAAGGCCGCGCCGCGCAACGTTGTGAAGAAGACGGTCAGACCGGCCGCGCCCAGCCGGATGAGGGAGCTGATCGCAGGTGAGGCAGGTGCTCCAGCGTACCGTGACGAAGCTCTATAATGAAGGGTGTAAAAAAAAATATTTATGTGGCTACTCTGACTATTGACTGGCTCGGTGGCTCAATTGGTAGTGACCCCTGCCTTCTGAACCAAGGGTCGTGGGTTCGATTCCCACCCGGGACAAACATTCGTGTGATGAACACTTGTGTTTGTTCCGTGTCTGGGCGTTTATATTTGTATTTAAGTATTTATTTGTGGTACCTTCGTTGTTCTGATACCCATAACACAAGTGCTTAAGCTACTTACTTTGGGATCGGAGCAATGTATGTGATGTTGTCTGATATACTTCGTACTGACGCGCGCGGTGGCGAACCGGCAACACGTACTTTGACGTCACTCCGCTAAATAAATAGTTTATACTGGTTTAGCGCTCGAATTTCTTTATAAAAACAGTTACAGTGCCTTATATTAATTAAATATCAAGTAATTATACCATTAAGTTGAACAGTAATCAAGCAAATAGTGTGCAACGTGATTGAATCAGTGTGAATAGTCAAGGTTTTATTCGCTGCAGAAGAGCGCGCCGAGTGAACGAATCGCTACTGCGCATCCCGAGGTGCGCATCGCTACTGTGAGTGCGTTGACCCCGTCGACCGCCGTCCGTCGTTTCTGCACTATCACTTGCGCGTTATCGCGTGGACACAGTACCAATAAAATGAAGAAAACGGATGATCGTTCGTTGGAAAACATTACTCAGCGTAACAAGAATCGACCTGTAGCTGCTGTTCAGAAGACTCTCACTCCTGCGACTAAGTCTTCCAATTCTTCACCTGCGCTTTCCGGGATCATGGCACCCGGCACCCCATCGGATGTTCTACAGTCATTATCGTCCGATATTAGTCACATCCGACAAAACATGTCCGAGATCTGGGATTTTATTCGTGATCGTTTTGACAAATTAACTACGACATTGTCTGATCAGGAGACAAGAATTAAATCCCTCGAGTCCCAGGTGAGTGAAAATAAAGCTCTCAAGGCTACTATATCGGACCTGCAAAACCAGCTAAACAACCAGGCACAGCTTTCCTTAAGGAACGAATTGGAAATCTCTGGTCTACAGGAAACTCCAAATGAAAACTCGAATCATTTGGCTTTAACGACTGCCTTAAAATTAGGAATCGAACTGAAGGACTCCGATTTGGACTACGTGTCTCGAGTGGGTCCCAAAAACCGAGAAGTAAAGAGCAATTCGGACAACTTGCGCCAACATCCACGGCCCCTAGTGGTTGCATTCACCAGTAGGATCAAAAGAGACGAATTCCTTAGACAATCCAAAACTCGCCACACAATAAAGAGTAAAGATATTGTCAGTGGTGGAACCGACAGCTTGATATACATTAATGAACGCCTCACCAGCGGCAATAGACGTTTATTTCGTGACTGCCGAGCTTTTGCCAGCCAACACGGATATCGATACTGCTGGATTCGCAACGGGTCAATTTTTATTAGAAAACAAGATATCAAATCTGGAAGCCCTGCAATCCGCATCCAAACGGAAGCCGATTTCCGGCGCCTGCTTCCAGCTATTCCCGATATCCAGTCCCATGGGTCAAACGATTTGTCTGGTTTACCTGAAAATACTTCTAATGCTTAACTGCTTAATACCTAACTATACTTTTTGTTTAAATGCTCTTTTAATTTTGTTTTATATTTGTGTGTTCATTTATAGCTATAATAAGTTGCGTTGCATATTACACTTCTCATTTTTGTACAATACTCATCACCTTGATTGCATCCCATGGTCTTTAAATTTTAATAATTTGTCTAAATATATAGTGTTTCCTCCTAGTCCTCATATTATAATTTATTGTATGTTTTTGTTTGGTCTGGCATTTACTCATTTCCTCTTTTTGAAAACTAATAACAACTTAATATACTTTACTTACTCATGGCTTCCTTAAGCTTTGTAGATGAAATAGATAATACTTTTGAAATTAAATGCCATACTATAGCCATTCCAGAGGACTGTAAAAATGTTTTAGCTAAATATAATCTTAAGATTCTTAACATTAATATTAGAAGTATGCAAAAGAACTTTGATAGTTTTTTGGTACTACTGCATAGATTGAATATTGACTTTGATATTGTGGTACTCAGTGAGTGTTGGTTGAGTGTTAATCCGACTATAAGACAACTAAAAGGCTATTCATCATTTAACTCACAAAAATACATAAACAAGAGTGGAGGTATTACTATATATATAAATAACAAATGGGCTCCTGTTTTCTCCGAACCTGATATAAATGAAGCGAACTGTGTTTTGGCTGAAATAGCAGGATGTTTCAAAGTCATTGCTATTTATAGATCTCCTAGTTTTCAGAATCCTGAAACATTTATTCATTCTCTAGATTCCTTTCTTAAAACAACAGCTACCAGTCCCTGTTTTATTCTAACTGGTGATCTAAATATTGATATTCTCGGTTCTTCAGCCGACTCTAGTGTTTCGTCCGCATACCTTAACGTTTTGGCAGAATTTGGTGTTGTTTCTAGTATAAACAGAGCCACGCATAATAAAAGTTGTATTGATCATATTTTTGTCCCTGCTGCTAGTCAGGCTAATTCAATTGTATGCCCTGCTGATCTTACGGATCATGATATTACCATGGCAGGTATAACGCTTAAGTCGTGTCATTATAAACATAACAAACCTAACCGTTTCAAAGTTAAGATAGATATCGAATCAATTGTATCAGAAATGGAAAGTTCGGATTGGTCTCCCATAATAAACAATAACTCTCTTGAAGATGCATTGGCATCGTTCACAGCTTTAGTGGATGAATCGGTGAAGAAACACACTAAATCGTTCAAAATCAGTCGTTCTAGAACTGCCATTAACCCCTGGATGACTCCCGGTTTGATTCGTTGTTCTAAACACCGAGATAAATTACATGCACAATACAGAAAAGATCCTGATAATTTCAATAAGAAGCTTATTTACACTAGATACAGAAACTTTTACGTTAATGTCATTAGAAAAGCCAAGTCTGATTATTACAATGAACAGATTTTGAAAAATAAAAAAGATCCAAAGAAGCTTTGGCGAACAATTAGATCCATAACACATAATGAGGCTATTCCTTCTATATCATCAGAGTTACTTGCAACAAAATCGAATCCGCGTGATTCTCTTGATTATTGTAACACGCACTTCTCATCCATAGGAAACGAACTGGCTAGCTCAATTTTATCGAAGTTAAAGGAATCCCAGGAATCTTTAGCTTCAAAAGTGTACACCTCGAATTCTAAAAATTGCAACCCACTAGACTCCTTCTTCATAGAACCTACAGATGCTTATGAAGTCATTGACCTGATTAAAAGTCTTGATATTAACAAAGCTGCAGGGATAGATGGTATTAGCAATAGACTCCTAAAAGCCATTGCTCATATAATTGCAGAGCCCCTAGCGTGCATCTTCAATCTTAGTATAAAATTAGGTATTTTTCCAAAGAATTGGAAATCAGCTGCTGTAGTCCCTGTCCACAAAGGGGGATCCAAGGACGACCCGAATAACTATCGCCCTATATCACTCCTAAGTGCCTACTCTAAGCTTTTAGAACGCATTGTCAACAAGCGACTAGTTGAATACTTAGAGAAAAACAATTTGTTTGGTGAACACCAATTTGGATTTAGACAGGGCAAATCCACTGAACAAGCAGTTTCTATTTTGACTGATACCATTGTTTCCCATCTTGACGAGGGTCGAAGCTGTGTCGGAATCTTTCTTGATTTAAAGAAAGCTTTCGACACGGTTTCGATACCTATTCTGCTTAAAAAATTGGAGATCTCTGGAGTCCGTGGTTTGGCTTTGGAATGGTTTACTAGTTATCTAACAGGAAGACAGCAATGTGTTAAAATTGGAGATCAATTTAGTGACTTAAATCCTATAATGTTTGGGGTACCACAGGGGAGCATATTAGGGCCTACACTTTTCATAACATATATAAATGATATTATGTCAATACCTATAGCAAATGGTAAAGGTTGCGCGTAAAAAACTAGGGGTCACCAAATTATGTCTACGCCGACATAAGGGACCTGATCAGGGAAACTCCGTAGTTACTATCAAAAGGCTTTAATTTCCTTTGTTACATTTGTGGAGATAAAAATGGTTGACGTGCTAGGCGTATCGCTTCGAGGAATAGAAGTGCACTCAATAAAAACGTTATGGCGGTGGCGGGTTGACTGCGAGACACACAGCTACCCGCTTTTTCTGGTGATAAAAAATGCCGAGCGCCGGCTGAGTTGCCAGTGCGCCCGAACACATTTTAATAATTGCAAACTAGCAGACTATCATGTCCATGTACCTATTATTGTCGTCCATGTAATCTTGTACTTTATAATAACCTTGATAAGCGTTACGTTTTTTGAAATCATTTCAGGTGGTGAACATAGACATGCGCTTCAAGAAGCTGGAGGAGCTGCGCGCGCGCAACTGGGTCGAGGAACAGCCCGCGCCCGCGCAGAGGAAGGCCGCGCCGCGCAACGTTGTGAAGAAGACGGTCAGACCGGCCGCGCCCAGCCGGATGAGGGAGCTGATCGCAGGTGAGGCAGGTGCTCCAGCGTACCGTGACGAAGCTCTATAATGAAGGGTGTAAAAAAAAATATTTATGTGGCTACTCTGACTATTGACTGGCTCGGTGGCTCAATTGGTAGTGACCCCTGCCTTCTGAACCAAGGGTCGTGGGTTCGATTCCCACCCGGGACAAACATTCGTGTGATGAACACTTGTGTTTGTTCCGTGTCTGGGCGTTTATATTTGTATTTAAGTATTTATTTGTGGTACCTTCGTTGTTCTGATACCCATAACACAAGTGCTTAAGCTACTTACTTTGGGATCGGAGCAATGTATGTGATGTTGTCTGATATACTTCGTACTTACGCGCGCGGTGGCGAACCGGCAACACGTACTTTGACGTCACTCCGCTAAATAAATAGTTTATACTGGTTTAGCGCTCGAATTTCTTTATAAAAACAGTTACAGTGCCTTATATTAATTAAATATCAAGTAATTATACCATTAAGTTGAACAGTAATCAAGCAAATAGTGTGCAACGTGATTGAATCAGTGTGAATAGTCAAGGTTTTATTCGCTGCAGAAGAGCGCGCCGAGTGAACGAATCGCTACTGCGCATCCCGAGGTGCGCATCGCTACTGTGAGTGCGTTGACCCCGTCGACCGCCGTCCGTCGTTTCTGCACTATCACTTGCGCGTTATCGCGTGGACACAGTACCAATAAAATGAAGAAAACGGATGATCGTTCGTTGGAAAACATTACTCAGCGTAACAAGAATCGACCTGTAGCTGCTGTTCAGAAGACTCTCACTCCTGCGACTAAGTCTTCCAATTCTTCACCTGCGCTTTCCGGGATCATGGCACCCGGCACCCCATCGGATGTTCTACAGTCATTATCGTCCGATATTAGTCACATCCGACAAAACATGTCCGAGATCTGGGATTTTATTCGTGATCGTTTTGACAAATTAACTACGACATTGTCTGATCAGGAGACAAGAATTAAATCCCTCGAGTCCCAGGTGAGTGAAAATAAAGCTCTCAAGGCTACTATATCGGACCTGCAAAACCAGCTAAACAACCAGGCACAGCTTTCCTTAAGGAACGAATTGGAAATCTCTGGTCTACAGGAAACTCCAAATGAAAACTCGAATCATTTGGCTTTAACGACTGCCTTAAAATTAGGAATCGAACTGAAGGACTCCGATTTGGACTACGTGTCTCGAGTGGGTCCCAAAAACCGAGAAGTAAAGAGCAATTCGGACAACTTGCGCCAACATCCACGGCCCCTAGTGGTTGCATTCACCAGTAGGATCAAAAGAGACGAATTCCTTAGACAATCCAAAACTCGCCACACAATAAAGAGTAAAGATATTGTCAGTGGTGGAACCGACAGCTTGATATACATTAATGAACGCCTCACCAGCGGCAATAGACGTTTATTTCGTGACTGCCGAGCTTTTGCCAGCCAACACGGATATCGATACTGCTGGATTCGCAACGGGTCAATTTTTATTAGAAAACAAGATATCAAATCTGGAAGCCCTGCAATCCGCATCCAAACGGAAGCCGATTTCCGGCGCCTGCTTCCAGCTATTCCCGATATCCAGTCCCATGGGTCAAACGATTTGTCTGGTTTACCTGAAAATACTTCTAATGCTTAACTGCTTAATACCTAACTATACTTTTTGTTTAAATGCTCTTTTAATTTTGTTTTATATTTGTGTGTTCATTTATAGCTATAATAAGTTGCGTTGCATATTACACTTCTCATTTTTGTACAATACTCATCACCTTGATTGCATCCCATGGTCTTTAAATTTTAATAATTTGTCTAAATATATAGTGTTTCCTCCTAGTCCTCATATTATAATTTATTGTATGTTTTTGTTTGGTCTGGCATTTACTCATTTCCTCTTTTTGAAAACTAATAACAACTTAATATACTTTACTTACTCATGGCTTCCTTAAACTTTGTAGATGAAATAGATAATACTTTTGAAATTAAATGCCATACTATAGCCATTCCAGAGGACTGTAAAAATGTTTTAGCTAAATATAATCTTAAGATTCTTAACATTAATATTAGAAGTATGCAAAAGAACTTTGATAGTTTTTTGGTACTACTGCATAGATTGAATATTGACTTTGATATTGTGGTACTCAGTGAGTGTTGGTTGAGTGTTAATCCGACTATAAGACAACTAAAAGGCTATTCATCATTTAACTCACAAAAATACATAAACAAGAGTGGAGGTATTACTATATATATAAATAACAAATGGGCTCCTGTTTTCTCCGAACCTGATATAAATGAAGCGAACTGTGTTTTGGCTGAAATAGCAGGATGTTTCAAAGTCATTGCTATTTATAGATCTCCTAGTTTTCAGAATCCTGAAACATTTATTCATTCTCTAGATTCCTTTCTTAAAACAACAGCTACCAGTCCCTGTTTTATTCTAACTGGTGATCTAAATATTGATATTCTCGGTTCTTCAGCCGACTCTAGTGTTTCGTCCGCATACCTTAACGTTTTGGCAGAATTTGGTGTTGTTTCTAGTATAAACAGAGCCACGCATAATAAAAGTTGTATTGATCATATTTTTGTCCCTGCTGCTAGTCAGGCTAATTCAATTGTATGCCCTGCTGATCTTACGGATCATGATATTACCATGGCAGGTATAACGCTTAAGTCGTGTCATTATAAACATAACAAACCTAACCGTTTCAAAGTTAAGATAGATATCGAATCAATTGTATCAGAAATGGAAAGTTCGGATTGGTCTCCCATAATAAACAATAACTCTCTTGAAGATGCATTGGCATCGTTCACAGCTTTAGTGGATGAATCGGTGAAGAAACACACTAAATCGTTCAAAATCAGTCGTTCTAGAACTGCCATTAACCCCTGGATGACTCCCGGTTTGATTCGTTGTTCTAAACACCGAGATAAATTACATGCACAATACAGAAAAGATCCTGATAATTTCAATAAGAAGCTTATTTACACTAGATACAGAAACTTTTACGTTAATGTCATTAGAAAAGCCAAGTCTGATTATTACAATGAACAGATTTTGAAAAATAAAAAAGATCCAAAGAAGCTTTGGCGAACAATTAGATCCATAACACATAATGAGGCTATTCCTTCTATATCATCAGAGTTACTTGCAACAAAATCGAATCCGCGTGATTCTCTTGATTATTGTAACACGCACTTCTCATCCATAGGAAACGAACTGGCTAGCTCAATTTTATCGAAGTTAAAGGAATCCCAGGAATCTTTAGCTTCAAAAGTGTACACCTCGAATTCTAAAAATTGCAACCCACTAGACTCCTTCTTCATAGAACCTACAGATGCTTATGAAGTCATTGACCTGATTAAAAGTCTTGATATTAACAAAGCTGCAGGGATAGATGGTATTAGCAATAGACTCCTAAAAGCCATTGCTCATATAATTGCAGAGCCCCTAGCGTGCATCTTCAATCTTAGTATAAAATTAGGTATTTTTCCAAAGAATTGGAAATCAGCTGCTGTAGTCCCTGTCCACAAAGGGGGATCCAAGGACGACCCGAATAACTATCGCCCTATATCACTCCTAAGTGCCTACTCTAAGCTTTTAGAACGCATTGTCAACAAGCGACTAGTTGAATACTTAGAGAAAAACAATTTGTTTGGTGAACACCAATTTGGATTTAGACAGGGCAAATCCACTGAACAAGCAGTTTCTATTTTGACTGATACCATTGTTTCCCATCTTGACGAGGGTCGAAGCTGTGTCGGAATCTTTCTTGATTTAAAGAAAGCTTTCGACACGGTTTCGATACCTATTCTGCTTAAAAAATTGGAGATCTCTGGAGTCCGTGGTTTGGCTTTGGAATGGTTTACTAGTTATCTAACAGGAAGACAGCAATGTGTTAAAATTGGAGATCAATTTAGTGACTTAAATCCTATAATGTTTGGGGTACCACAGGGGAGCATATTAGGGCCTACACTTTTCATAACATATATAAATGATATTATGTCAATACCTATAGCAAATGGTAAAGGTTGCGCGTAAAAAACTAGGGGTCACCAAATTATGTCTACGCCGACATAAGGGACCTGATCAGGGAAACTCCGTAGTTACTATCAAAAGGCTTTAATTTCCTTTGTTACATTTGTGGAGATAAAAATGGTTGACGTGCTAGGCGTATCGCTTCGAGGAATAGAAGTGCACTCAATAAAAACGTTATGGCGGTGGCGGGTTGACTGCGAGACACACAGCTACCCGCTTTTTCTGGTGATAAAAAATGCCGAGCGCCGGCTGAGTTGCCAGTGCGCCCGAACACATTTTAATAATTGCAAACTAGCAGACTATCATGTCCATGTACCTATTATTGTCGTCCATGTAATCTTGTACTTTATAATAACCTTGATAAGCGTTACGTTTTTTGAAATCATTTCAGGTGGTGAACATAGACATGCGCTTCAAGAAGCTGGAGGAGCTGCGCGCGCGCAACTGGGTCGAGGAACAGCCCGCGCCCGCGCAGAGGAAGGCCGCGCCGCGCAACGTTGTGAAGAAGACGGTCAGACCGGCCGCGCCCAGCCGGATGAGGGAGCTGATCGCAGGTGAGGCAGGTGCTCCAGCGTACCGTGACGAAGCTCTATAATGAAGGGTGTAAAAAAAAATATTTATGTGGCTACTCTGACTATTGACTGGCTCGGTGGCTCAATTGGTAGTGACCCCTGCCTTCTGAACCAAGGGTCGTGGGTTCGATTCCCACCCGGGACAAACATTCGTGTGATGAACACTTGTGTTTGTTCCGTGTCTGGGCGTTTATATTTGTATTTAAGTATTTATTTGTGGTACCTTCGTTGTTCTGATACCCATAACACAAGTGCTTAAGCTACTTACTTTGGGATCGGAGCAATGTATGTGATGTTGTCTGATATACTTCGTACTTACGCGCGCGGTGGCGAACCGGCAACACGTACTTTGACGTCACTCCGCTAAATAAATAGTTTATACTGGTTTAGCGCTCGAATTTCTTTATAAAAACAGTTACAGTGCCTTATATTAATTAAATATCAAGTAATTATACCATTAAGTTGAACAGTAATCAAGCAAATAGTGTGCAACGTGATTGAATCAGTGTGAATAGTCAAGGTTTTATTCGCTGCAGAAGAGCGCGCCGAGTGAACGAATCGCTACTGCGCATCCCGAGGTGCGCATCGCTACTGTGAGTGCGTTGACCCCGTCGACCGCCGTCCGTCGTTTCTGCACTATCACTTGCGCGTTATCGCGTGGACACAGTACCAATAAAATGAAGAAAACGGATGATCGTTCGTTGGAAAACATTACTCAGCGTAACAAGAATCGACCTGTAGCTGCTGTTCAGAAGACTCTCACTCCTGCGACTAAGTCTTCCAATTCTTCACCTGCGCTTTCCGGGATCATGGCACCCGGCACCCCATCGGATGTTCTACAGTCATTATCGTCCGATATTAGTCACATCCGACAAAACATGTCCGAGATCTGGGATTTTATTCGTGATCGTTTTGACAAATTAACTACGACATTGTCTGATCAGGAGACAAGAATTAAATCCCTCGAGTCCCAGGTGAGTGAAAATAAAGCTCTCAAGGCTACTATATCGGACCTGCAAAACCAGCTAAACAACCAGGCACAGCTTTCCTTAAGGAACGAATTGGAAATCTCTGGTCTACAGGAAACTCCAAATGAAAACTCGAATCATTTGGCTTTAACGACTGCCTTAAAATTAGGAATCGAACTGAAGGACTCCGATTTGGACTACGTGTCTCGAGTGGGTCCCAAAAACCGAAGAAGTAAAGAGCAATTCGGACAACTTGCGCCAACATCCACGGCCCTAGTGGTTGCATTCACCAGTAGGATCAAAAGAGACGAATTCCTTAGACAATCCAAAACTCGCCACACAATAAAGAGTAAAGATATTGTCAGTGGTGGAACCGACAGCTTGATATACATTAATGAACGCCTCACCAGCGGCAATAGACGTTTATTTCGTGACTGCCGAGCTTTTGCCAGCCAACACGGATATCGATACTGCTGGATTCGCAACGGGTCAATTTTTATTAGAAAACAAGATATCAAATCTGGAAGCCCTGCAATCCGCATCCAAACGGAAGCCGATTTCCGGCGCCTGCTTCCAGCTATTCCCGATATCCAGTCCCATGGGTCAAACGATTTGTCTGGTTTACCTGAAAATACTTCTAATGCTTAACTGCTTAATACCTAACTATACTTTTTGTTTAAATGCTCTTTTAATTTTGTTTTATATTTGTGTGTTCATTTATAGCTATAATAAGTTGCGTTGCATATTACACTTCTCATTTTTGTACAATACTCATCACCTTGATTGCATCCCATGGTCTTTAAATTTTAATAATTTGTCTAAATATATAGTGTTTCCTCCTAGTCCTCATATTATAATTTATTGTATGTTTTTGTTTGGTCTGGCATTACTCATTTCCTCTTTTTGAAAACTAATAACAACTTAATATACTTTACTTACTCATGGCTTCCTTAGCTTTGTAGATGAAATAGATAATACTTTTGAAATTAAATGCCATACTATAGCCATTCCAGAGGACTGTAAAAATGTTTTAGCTAAATATAATCTTAAGATTCTTAACATTAATATTAGAAGTATGCAAAAGAACTTTGATAGTTTTTTGGTACTACTGCATAGATTGAATATTGACTTTGATATTGTGGTACTCAGTGAGTGTTGGTTGAGTGTTAATCCGACTATAAGACAACTAAAAGGCTATTCATCATTTAACTCACAAAAATACATAAACAAGAGTGGAGGTATTACTATATATATAAATAACAAATGGGCTCCTGTTTTCTCCGAACCTGATATAAATGAAGCGAACTGTGTTTTGGCTGAAATAGCAGGATGTTTCAAAGTCATTGCTATTTATAGATCTCCTAGTTTTTCAGAATCCTGAAACATTTATTCATTCTCTAGATTCCTTTCTTAAAACAACAGCTACCAGTCCCTGTTTTATTCTAACTGGTGATCTAAATATTGATATTCTCGGTTCTTCAGCCGACTCTAGTGTTTCGTCCGCATACCTTAACGTTTTGGCAGAATTTGGTGTTGTTTCTAGTATAAACAGAGCCACGCATAATAAAAGTTGTATTGATCATATTTTTGTCCCTGCTGCTAGTCAGGCTAATTCAATTGTATGCCCTGCTGATCTTACGGATCATGATATTACCATGGCAGGTATAACGCTTAAGTCGTGTCATTATAAACATAACAAACCTAACCGTTTCAAAGTTAAGATAGATATCGAATCAATTGTATCAGAAATGGAAAGTTCGGATTGGTCTCCCATAATAAACAATAACTCTCTTGAAGATGCATTGGCATCGTTCACAGCTTTAGTGGATGAATCGGTGAAGAAACACACTAAATCGTTCAAAATCAGTCGTTCTAGAACTGCCATTAACCCCTGGATGACTCCCGGTTTGATTCGTTGTTCTAAACACCGAGATAAATTACATGCACAATACAGAAAAGATCCTGATAATTTCAATAAGAAGCTTATTTACACTAGATACAGAAACTTTTACGTTAATGTCATTAGAAAAGCCAAGTCTGATTATTACAATGAACAGATTTTGAAAAATAAAAAAGATCCAAAGAAGCTTTGGCGAACAATTAGATCCATAACACATAATGAGGCTATTCCTTCTATATCATCAGAGTTACTTGCAACAAAATCGAATCCGCGTGATTCTCTTGATTATTGTAACACGCACTTCTCATCCATAGGAAACGAACTGGCTAGCTCAATTTTATCGAAGTT
>CM062089.1:15637089-15671873 GCA_031163375.1 Conogethes punctiferalis | reverse complement strand
GCAATAGACTCCTAAAAGCCATTGCTCATATAATTGCAGAGCCCCTAGCGTGCATCTTCAATCTTAGTATAAAATTAGGTATTTTTCCAAAGAATTGGAAATCAGCTGCTGTAGTCCCTGTCCACAAAGGGGGATCCAAGGACGACCCGAATAACTATCGCCCTATATCACTCCTAAGTGCCTACTCTAAGCTTTTAGAACGCATTGTCAACAAGCGACTAGTTGAATACTTAGAGAAAAACAATTTGTTTGGTGAACACCAATTTGGATTTAGACAGGGCAAATCCACTGAACAAGCAGTTTCTATTTTGACTGATACCATTGTTTCCCATCTTGACGAGGGTCGAAGCTGTGTCGGAATCTTTCTTGATTTAAAGAAAGCTTTCGACACGGTTTCGATACCTATTCTGCTTAAAAAATTGGAGATCTCTGGAGTCCGTGGTTTGGCTTTGGAATGGTTTACTAGTTATCTAACAGGAAGACAGCAATGTGTTAAAATTGGAGATCAATTTAGTGACTTAAATCCTATAATGTTTGGGGTACCACAGGGGAGCATATTAGGGCCTACACTTTTCATAACATATATAAATGATATTATGTCAATACCTATAGCAAATGGTAAAGGTTGCGCGTAAAAAACTAGGGGTCACCAAATTATGTCTACGCCGACATAAGGGACCTGATCAGGGAAACTCCGTAGTTACTATCAAAAGGCTTTAATTTCCTTTGTTACATTTGTGGAGATAAAAATGGTTGACGTGCTAGGCGTATCGCTTCGAGGAATAGAAGTGCACTCAATAAAAACGTTATGGCGGTGGCGGGTTGACTGCGAGACACACAGCTACCCGCTTTTTCTGGTGATAAAAAATGCCGAGCGCCGGCTGAGTTGCCAGTGCGCCCGAACACATTTTAATAATTGCAAACTAGCAGACTATCATGTCCATGTACCTATTATTGTCGTCCATGTAATCTTGTACTTTATAATAACCTTGATAAGCGTTACGTTTTTTGAAATCATTTCAGGTGGTGAACATAGACATGCGCTTCAAGAAGCTGGAGGAGCTGCGCGCGCGCAACTGGGTCGAGGAACAGCCCGCGCCCGCGCAGAGGAAGGCCGCGCCGCGCAACGTTGTGAAGAAGACGGTCAGACCGGCCGCGCCCAGCCGGATGAGGGAGCTGATCGCAGGTGAGGCAGGTGCTCCAGCGTACCGTGACGAAGCTCTATAATGAAGGGTGTAAAAAAAAATATTTATGTGGCTACTCTGACTATTGACTGGCTCGGTGGCTCAATTGGTAGTGACCCCTGCCTTCTGAACCAAGGGTCGTGGGTTCGATTCCCACCCGGGACAAACATTCGTGTGATGAACACTTGTGTTTGTTCCGTGTCTGGGCGTTTATATTTGTATTTAAGTATTTATTTGTGGTACCTTCGTTGTTCTGATACCCATAACACAAGTGCTTAAGCTACTTACTTTGGGATCGGAGCAATGTATGTGATGTTGTCTGATATACTTCGTACTTACGCGCGCGGTGGCGAACCGGCAACACGTACTTTGACGTCACTCCGCTAAATAAATAGTTTATACTGGTTTAGCGCTCGAATTTCTTTATAAAAACAGTTACAGTGCCTTATATTAATTAAATATCAAGTAATTATACCATTAAGTTGAACAGTAATCAAGCAAATAGTGTGCAACGTGATTGAATCAGTGTGAATAGTCAAGGTTTTATTCGCTGCAGAAGAGCGCGCCGAGTGAACGAATCGCTACTGCGCATCCCGAGGTGCGCATCGCTACTGTGAGTGCGTTGACCCCGTCGACCGCCGTCCGTCGTTTCTGCACTATCACTTGCGCGTTATCGCGTGGACACAGTACCAATAAAATGAAGAAAACGGATGATCGTTCGTTGGAAAACATTACTCAGCGTAACAAGAATCGACCTGTAGCTGCTGTTCAGAAGACTCTCACTCCTGCGACTAAGTCTTCCAATTCTTCACCTGCGCTTTCCGGGATCATGGCACCCGGCACCCCATCGGATGTTCTACAGTCATTATCGTCCGATATTAGTCACATCCGACAAAACATGTCCGAGATCTGGGATTTTATTCGTGATCGTTTTGACAAATTAACTACGACATTGTCTGATCAGGAGACAAGAATTAAATCCCTCGAGTCCCAGGTGAGTGAAAATAAAGCTCTCAAGGCTACTATATCGGACCTGCAAAACCAGCTAAACAACCAGGCACAGCTTTCCTTAAGGAACGAATTGGAAATCTCTGGTCTACAGGAAACTCCAAATGAAAACTCGAATCATTTGGCTTTAACGACTGCCTTAAAATTAGGAATCGAACTGAAGGACTCCGATTTGGACTACGTGTCTCGAGTGGGTCCCAAAAACCGAGAAGTAAAGAGCAATTCGGACAACTTGCGCCAACATCCACGGCCCCTAGTGGTTGCATTCACCAGTAGGATCAAAAGAGACGAATTCCTTAGACAATCCAAAACTCGCCACACAATAAAGAGTAAAGATATTGTCAGTGGTGGAACCGACAGCTTGATATACATTAATGAACGCCTCACCAGCGGCAATAGACGTTTATTTCGTGACTGCCGAGCTTTTGCCAGCCAACACGGATATCGATACTGCTGGATTCGCAACGGGTCAATTTTTATTAGAAAACAAGATATCAAATCTGGAAGCCCTGCAATCCGCATCCAAACGGAAGCCGATTTCCGGCGCCTGCTTCCAGCTATTCCCGATATCCAGTCCCATGGGTCAAACGATTTGTCTGGTTTACCTGAAAATACTTCTAATGCTTAACTGCTTAATACCTAACTATACTTTTTGTTTAAATGCTCTTTTAATTTTGTTTTATATTTGTGTGTTCATTTATAGCTATAATAAGTTGCGTTGCATATTACACTTCTCATTTTTGTACAATACTCATCACCTTGATTGCATCCCATGGTCTTTAAATTTTAATAATTTGTCTAAATATATAGTGTTTCCTCCTAGTCCTCATATTATAATTTATTGTATGTTTTTGTTTGGTCTGGCATTTACTCATTTCCTCTTTTTGAAAACTAATAACAACTTAATATACTTTACTTACTCATGGCTTCCTTAAACTTTGTAGATGAAATAGATAATACTTTTGAAATTAAATGCCATACTATAGCCATTCCAGAGGACTGTAAAAATGTTTTAGCTAAATATAATCTTAAGATTCTTAACATTAATATTAGAAGTATGCAAAAGAACTTTGATAGTTTTTTGGTACTACTGCATAGATTGAATATTGACTTTGATATTGTGGTACTCAGTGAGTGTTGGTTGAGTGTTAATCCGACTATAAGACAACTAAAAGGCTATTCATCATTTAACTCACAAAAATACATAAACAAGAGTGGAGGTATTACTATATATATAAATAACAAATGGGCTCCTGTTTTCTCCGAACCTGATATAAATGAAGCGAACTGTGTTTTGGCTGAAATAGCAGGATGTTTCAAAGTCATTGCTATTTATAGATCTCCTAGTTTTCAGAATCCTGAAACATTTATTCATTCTCTAGATTCCTTTCTTAAAACAACAGCTACCAGTCCCTGTTTTATTCTAACTGGTGATCTAAATATTGATATTCTCGGTTCTTCAGCCGACTCTAGTGTTTCGTCCGCATACCTTAACGTTTTGGCAGAATTTGGTGTTGTTTCTAGTATAAACAGAGCCACGCATAATAAAAGTTGTATTGATCATATTTTTGTCCCTGCTGCTAGTCAGGCTAATTCAATTGTATGCCCTGCTGATCTTACGGATCATGATATTACCATGGCAGGTATAACGCTTAAGTCGTGTCATTATAAACATAACAAACCTAACCGTTTCAAAGTTAAGATAGATATCGAATCAATTGTATCAGAAATGGAAAGTTCGGATTGGTCTCCCATAATAAACAATAACTCTCTTGAAGATGCATTGGCATCGTTCACAGCTTTAGTGGATGAATCGGTGAAGAAACACACTAAATCGTTCAAAATCAGTCGTTCTAGAACTGCCATTAACCCCTGGATGACTCCCGGTTTGATTCGTTGTTCTAAACACCGAGATAAATTACATGCACAATACAGAAAAGATCCTGATAATTTCAATAAGAAGCTTATTTACACTAGATACAGAAACTTTTACGTTAATGTCATTAGAAAAGCCAAGTCTGATTATTACAATGAACAGATTTTGAAAAATAAAAAAGATCCAAAGAAGCTTTGGCGAACAATTAGATCCATAACACATAATGAGGCTATTCCTTCTATATCATCAGAGTTACTTGCAACAAAATCGAATCCGCGTGATTCTCTTGATTATTGTAACACGCACTTCTCATCCATAGGAAACGAACTGGCTAGCTCAATTTTATCGAAGTTAAAGGAATCCCAGGAATCTTTAGCTTCAAAAGTGTACACCTCGAATTCTAAAAATTGCAACCCACTAGACTCCTTCTTCATAGAACCTACAGATGCTTATGAAGTCATTGACCTGATTAAAAGTCTTGATATTAACAAAGCTGCAGGGATAGATGGTATTAGCAATAGACTCCTAAAAGCCATTGCTCATATAATTGCAGAGCCCCTAGCGTGCATCTTCAATCTTAGTATAAAATTAGGTATTTTTCCAAAGAATTGGAAATCAGCTGCTGTAGTCCCTGTCCACAAAGGGGGATCCAAGGACGACCCGAATAACTATCGCCCTATATCACTCCTAAGTGCCTACTCTAAGCTTTTAGAACGCATTGTCAACAAGCGACTAGTTGAATACTTAGAGAAAAACAATTTGTTTGGTGAACACCAATTTGGATTTAGACAGGGCAAATCCACTGAACAAGCAGTTTCTATTTTGACTGATACCATTGTTTCCCATCTTGACGAGGGTCGAAGCTGTGTCGGAATCTTTCTTGATTTAAAGAAAGCTTTCGACACGGTTTCGATACCTATTCTGCTTAAAAAATTGGAGATCTCTGGAGTCCGTGGTTTGGCTTTGGAATGGTTTACTAGTTATCTAACAGGAAGACAGCAATGTGTTAAAATTGGAGATCAATTTAGTGACTTAAATCCTATAATGTTTGGGGTACCACAGGGGAGCATATTAGGGCCTACACTTTTCATAACATATATAAATGATATTATGTCAATACCTATAGCAAATGGTAAAGGTTGCGCGTAAAAAACTAGGGGTCACCAAATTATGTCTACGCCGACATAAGGGACCTGATCAGGGAAACTCCGTAGTTACTATCAAAAGGCTTTAATTTCCTTTGTTACATTTGTGGAGATAAAAATGGTTGACGTGCTAGGCGTATCGCTTCGAGGAATAGAAGTGCACTCAATAAAAACGTTATGGCGGTGGCGGGTTGACTGCGAGACACACAGCTACCCGCTTTTTCTGGTGATAAAAAATGCCGAGCGCCGGCTGAGTTGCCAGTGCGCCCGAACACATTTTAATAATTGCAAACTAGCAGACTATCATGTCCATGTACCTATTATTGTCGTCCATGTAATCTTGTACTTTATAATAACCTTGATAAGCGTTACGTTTTTTGAAATCATTTCAGGTGGTGAACATAGACATGCGCTTCAAGAAGCTGGAGGAGCTGCGCGCGCGCAACTGGGTCGAGGAACAGCCCGCGCCCGCGCAGAGGAAGGCCGCGCCGCGCAACGTTGTGAAGAAGACGGTCAGACCGGCCGCGCCCAGCCGGATGAGGGAGCTGATCGCAGGTGAGGCAGGTGCTCCAGCGTACCGTGACGAAGCTCTATAATGAAGGGTGTAAAAAAAAATATTTATGTGGCTACTCTGACTATTGACTGGCTCGGTGGCTCAATTGGTAGTGACCCCTGCCTTCTGAACCAAGGGTCGTGGGTTCGATTCCCACCCGGGACAAACATTCGTGTGATGAACACTTGTGTTTGTTCCGTGTCTGGGCGTTTATATTTGTATTTAAGTATTTATTTGTGGTACCTTCGTTGTTCTGATACCCATAACACAAGTGCTTAAGCTACTTACTTTGGGATCGGAGCAATGTATGTGATGTTGTCTGATATACTTCGTACTTACGCGCGCGGTGGCGAACCGGCAACACGTACTTTGACGTCACTCCGCTAAATAAATAGTTTATACTGGTTTAGCGCTCGAATTTCTTTATAAAAACAGTTACAGTGCCTTATATTAATTAAATATCAAGTAATTATACCATTAAGTTGAACAGTAATCAAGCAAATAGTGTGCAACGTGATTGAATCAGTGTGAATAGTCAAGGTTTTATTCGCTGCAGAAGAGCGCGCCGAGTGAACGAATCGCTACTGCGCATCCCGAGGTGCGCATCGCTACTGTGAGTGCGTTGACCCCGTCGACCGCCGTCCGTCGTTTCTGCACTATCACTTGCGCGTTATCGCGTGGACACAGTACCAATAAAATGAAGAAAACGGATGATCGTTCGTTGGAAAACATTACTCAGCGTAACAAGAATCGACCTGTAGCTGCTGTTCAGAAGACTCTCACTCCTGCGACTAAGTCTTCCAATTCTTCACCTGCGCTTTCCGGGATCATGGCACCCGGCACCCCATCGGATGTTCTACAGTCATTATCGTCCGATATTAGTCACATCCGACAAAACATGTCCGAGATCTGGGATTTTATTCGTGATCGTTTTGACAAATTAACTACGACATTGTCTGATCAGGAGACAAGAATTAAATCCCTCGAGTCCCAGGTGAGTGAAAATAAAGCTCTCAAGGCTACTATATCGGACCTGCAAAACCAGCTAAACAACCAGGCACAGCTTTCCTTAAGGAACGAATTGGAAATCTCTGGTCTACAGGAAACTCCAAATGAAAACTCGAATCATTTGGCTTTAACGACTGCCTTAAAATTAGGAATCGAACTGAAGGACTCCGATTTGGACTACGTGTCTCGAGTGGGTCCCAAAAACCGAGAAGTAAAGAGCAATTCGGACAACTTGCGCCAACATCCACGGCCCCTAGTGGTTGCATTCACCAGTAGGATCAAAAGAGACGAATTCCTTAGACAATCCAAAACTCGCCACACAATAAAGAGTAAAGATATTGTCAGTGGTGGAACCGACAGCTTGATATACATTAATGAACGCCTCACCAGCGGCAATAGACGTTTATTTCGTGACTGCCGAGCTTTTGCCAGCCAACACGGATATCGATACTGCTGGATTCGCAACGGGTCAATTTTTATTAGAAAACAAGATATCAAATCTGGAAGCCCTGCAATCCGCATCCAAACGGAAGCCGATTTCCGGCGCCTGCTTCCAGCTATTCCCGATATCCAGTCCCATGGGTCAAACGATTTGTCTGGTTTACCTGAAAATACTTCTAATGCTTAACTGCTTAATACCTAACTATACTTTTTGTTTAAATGCTCTTTTAATTTTGTTTTATATTTGTGTGTTCATTTATAGCTATAATAAGTTGCGTTGCATATTACACTTCTCATTTTTGTACAATACTCATCACCTTGATTGCATCCCATGGTCTTTAAATTTTAATAATTTGTCTAAATATATAGTGTTTCCTCCTAGTCCTCATATTATAATTTATTGTATGTTTTTGTTTGGTCTGGCATTTACTCATTTCCTCTTTTTGAAAACTAATAACAACTTAATATACTTTACTTACTCATGGCTTCCTTAAGCTTTGTAGATGAAATAGATAATACTTTTGAAATTAAATGCCATACTATAGCCATTCCAGAGGACTGTAAAAATGTTTTAGCTAAATATAATCTTAAGATTCTTAACATTAATATTAGAAGTATGCAAAAGAACTTTGATAGTTTTTTGGTACTACTGCATAGATTGAATATTGACTTTGATATTGTGGTACTCAGTGAGTGTTGGTTGAGTGTTAATCCGACTATAAGACAACTAAAAGGCTATTCATCATTTAACTCACAAAAATACATAAACAAGAGTGGAGGTATTACTATATATATAAATAACAAATGGGCTCCTGTTTTCTCCGAACCTGATATAAATGAAGCGAACTGTGTTTTGGCTGAAATAGCAGGATGTTTCAAAGTCATTGCTATTTATAGATCTCCTAGTTTTCAGAATCCTGAAACATTTATTCATTCTCTAGATTCCTTTCTTAAAACAACAGCTACCAGTCCCTGTTTTATTCTAACTGGTGATCTAAATATTGATATTCTCGGTTCTTCAGCCGACTCTAGTGTTTCGTCCGCATACCTTAACGTTTTGGCAGAATTTGGTGTTGTTTCTAGTATAAACAGAGCCACGCATAATAAAAGTTGTATTGATCATATTTTTGTCCCTGCTGCTAGTCAGGCTAATTCAATTGTATGCCCTGCTGATCTTACGGATCATGATATTACCATGGCAGGTATAACGCTTAAGTCGTGTCATTATAAACATAACAAACCTAACCGTTTCAAAGTTAAGATAGATATCGAATCAATTGTATCAGAAATGGAAAGTTCGGATTGGTCTCCCATAATAAACAATAACTCTCTTGAAGATGCATTGGCATCGTTCACAGCTTTAGTGGATGAATCGGTGAAGAAACACACTAAATCGTTCAAAATCAGTCGTTCTAGAACTGCCATTAACCCCTGGATGACTCCCGGTTTGATTCGTTGTTCTAAACACCGAGATAAATTACATGCACAATACAGAAAAGATCCTGATAATTTCAATAAGAAGCTTATTTACACTAGATACAGAAACTTTTACGTTAATGTCATTAGAAAAGCCAAGTCTGATTATTACAATGAACAGATTTTGAAAAATAAAAAAGATCCAAAGAAGCTTTGGCGAACAATTAGATCCATAACACATAATGAGGCTATTCCTTCTATATCATCAGAGTTACTTGCAACAAAATCGAATCCGCGTGATTCTCTTGATTATTGTAACACGCACTTCTCATCCATAGGAAACGAACTGGCTAGCTCAATTTTATCGAAGTTAAAGGAATCCCAGGAATCTTTAGCTTCAAAAGTGTACACCTCGAATTCTAAAAATTGCAACCCACTAGACTCCTTCTTCATAGAACCTACAGATGCTTATGAAGTCATTGACCTGATTAAAAGTCTTGATATTAACAAAGCTGCAGGGATAGATGGTATTAGCAATAGACTCCTAAAAGCCATTGCTCATATAATTGCAGAGCCCCTAGCGTGCATCTTCAATCTTAGTATAAAATTAGGTATTTTTCCAAAGAATTGGAAATCAGCTGCTGTAGTCCCTGTCCACAAAGGGGGATCCAAGGACGACCCGAATAACTATCGCCCTATATCACTCCTAAGTGCCTACTCTAAGCTTTTAGAACGCATTGTCAACAAGCGACTAGTTGAATACTTAGAGAAAAACAATTTGTTTGGTGAACACCAATTTGGATTTAGACAGGGCAAATCCACTGAACAAGCAGTTTCTATTTTGACTGATACCATTGTTTCCCATCTTGACGAGGGTCGAAGCTGTGTCGGAATCTTTCTTGATTTAAAGAAAGCTTTCGACACGGTTTCGATACCTATTCTGCTTAAAAAATTGGAGATCTCTGGAGTCCGTGGTTTGGCTTTGGAATGGTTTACTAGTTATCTAACAGGAAGACAGCAATGTGTTAAAATTGGAGATCAATTTAGTGACTTAAATCCTATAATGTTTGGGGTACCACAGGGGAGCATATTAGGGCCTACACTTTTCATAACATATATAAATGATATTATGTCAATACCTATAGCAAATGGTAAAACAATATGTTATGCCGATGATACTGCCATATTGTTTAATGGACAGTCGTGGGAAGAAGCAATAAAATTTGCTACATTGGGTATGCAAAATGTTTCAACCTGGCTGAGCAGAAATCTATTGACACTAAACGCCACAAAAACACAATTTTTATGCTTCCATAAAACAGCCTCGTCCTGTCCCTCTTTTACCTTGCAGCATATTAAAGTACATAATCAAGAATGCCCCTTTTCTCATACTCGTAATGATATTTCTTGTGCCTGCGATGTCATTGAAAGAACTACCTCTATAAGGTATTTGGGTGTTTACGTTGATGAAAATTTAAACTACAGGCGTCATATGTCAGTAACTGCGGGAAGAGTACGTAAACTCATTCATACTATGCGACTTCTTCGAGAAAACACTGATGGTAGCATGTTGAAATTTGTGTATCTTGCACTATGTCAGCCACTTGTAAACTATTGTATATTGGCATGGGGTGGCATCGCAACTTCGGTACTTATAGTTTTAGAAAGGGCCCAACGCGCTGTCTTAAAAGTGGCCTTAGGAAAACCACGTCGTTACTCTACCACCCAACTTTATAAAGACGCCTCAGTCCTAAGTGTTCGCAGACTATACATAATGCGTGTTTCATTATTTATGCACAAGCAAGCTTTAAATCTCAAATCTTATAACGACCTTCTAAAAAGAAGAGTGTTTAAACTGCCAATCATCCAAGTAAATACCACTTTTGCTCAACGTTTTGAATCATTTCTCTTCCCACGAATAGGTATACAATAAAATAGCTCACATAACGGACATCAGACGATCCCCAATTTACCAAGCCAAAAAACAAGTTTTGGAACTGTTGTTATCTTGGACCTATGAACAATCTGAGAATATTCTTCGAGTCGTGGGTTGACCATTTTTAACATTACCTTGGAACATCTAAAATATGTTGCCTGATAGTACTCATATAGTAGTACTTATCCACTAACGCGTTGCCTTCTGTTAAATGCCAACCTGCCTTATCAGCACTCACAAAAAACCTACCTGTACCTACTTATGCATGTTGATCAATTGTGATGTTTTATTGATTGTTTTTATTCTAATTTAATTTTTATTTCGTTTTAATTTGTTACTCCCTTACTATGATATTCTCTTATAGAGTAATATTCACTGAAATGTCGCCGCCGTCATCTTGTAACACGTTTGTGAAAATTAATATGATTGCCACGAGACAGGCATAGCCTAGTGTGGCAGTCATTGGTAATACATTTTCTGTGTACTTTGTTTTTGAGAATAAACAATTTATTATTTATTATTATTATTATTATTATTTATATTTATTTACTCTTATGTGTATGTGATTCAATGAAATAAGAAGCACACAGTTCTGAAAAGAACTATTTCACTCTTCCGTGTGTTTCACTGATAGTGGCTCTGAAAAGAGTACGTACACGTAAGAGTAGCCACATTTATTTAGGTTAAAGCAGCTGTGTAGCGGAATGTAAGGAAGCGGCCTATCATCTTTTCGCTCCAAGTCGACCTCACCCGCCGACTAATCGGCGACTACAATAGTGGCCGGATAGTCGGCTTTACCGACTAGTCGCCGAAACAGTCCGGTGATGATGACAAGGCCGCCCTGGCCATCATCGTAGTCATTTAGGAAAAAAAAAAACTAGACTAGTCGGGACATCTCTAATGAATTGACAATGTTGCCAGCTCGCAGAAAAGCCCAGAAGGAGCAAGAGGAGGCTCCTGCCGCTGCCGAGGCCAGCAAGACGTTCGAGGCGGGCTTCTTCCGCGTCACGTCGCCGCTGCGCGCACCCGCCACGCCCGCGAACCAAACGCTGCTGAAAGCGGTTTTGTCCAGCGAGGCCAAGAAGTCGGCTTCTAAGAGGTGAGCGATGCTTTTTTTCTCTATACCTACTTGTAATAAATCTGTAGAGAGGTCAATTCCGTATATGAAATGTATTTTAAAAATAACTATCAGGGGGTGATAAGTGATCGATACTGATACCAAAAATGCAATCAGTAAAATTTAGTCGGTTTGTATATGTCACCGGAAAATAGCAAGAATCGTAAGTTGATCAATTTCCTAGGTAGTTGATTAACTTTCGGAATATAACAAACGGTAGTTGAAATGTATTATATAACTTTTTCTTCTTTTTTTCGTCGTTCGCCAGTACTGTGAAGCAGACGTGTCGCTGTTCCGGGATCCGAATTGTTACTACGGACCCACGCGAAATTACTCTCTATATTAGTGCAAATTAATGACCAAAACTCCGTAAATGTGTTAGTGGAAAAAATAGACAGTGCGTAAATTAGTCATCGAGTGTGAAGTGCCCAGCGATATTGAAAATAAGTGCTGTCTCCGTCTCGCGTCGCATGTCCGAGCAGTAACAGCGGGGTGTCCCTACCTCTCCCCCGGCACGATAAGAGACAGTTGCAATTTTCCACCTCATTCCTACTTGCAGTAGCTGCGCGTGCTATTTTAGTTAGCCGCATTACCTTGCATCAATCGATAAACATGTACAAGTGCGTCGGCTGTCAAGGCAAAATAATTAAAAACACAGATGGTTTCGTTGCGTGTGCGCAATGTAAACAACCGTATCACAATCTTTGCGTTGGCGTTTCGGATTCGAAGCTCAAAGAGATGTCTCAGAGCAAGAAGGACTGGTTGTGTCCCAATTGTACTATAAAAAAACCTAGAGGAGACAACTCTAATACGCCTATTCGAGGGCTCACTCCGACGATATCCGCAGCCGGCGACGATTGCAATGTTACTATGCGGCGTAAAACATCGGAGCAGCGTGCTATATCGCCTATATCTACACAACTTAGCAGCGAACCTTTGTCACGCACGGATATTAGGGAAATAATAAACGAGGCCATGAAGGACTGTACTCGGGATATTTTTAAGCAGTTGAAAGATATGCATGCTGATATCAACGACTTCAAGGATTCTCTTTCATTTTTCAACGAGCAATTTGACAAACTAAACACTGAGCTTTCGTCCTGCATGACCGAGATTTGCGAATTGAAAAAGGAGAACGTAGGTCTTCGTGAGGAGGTTAATAACTTGTCCGCTCGTTTGAATACGATTGATCAAATATCACGCGCTTCGAACCTCGAGTTGCAGTGTGTTCCGGAGCGTAAAAATGAAGTGGTATCAAAAATAGTCCAGCAGTTGGGTCAAGCTGTGGGGTGCCCTATTAAAGACAATGACATCTTCCACTGCACTCGTGTAGCTAAATTGAACCAAAATACGTCTAGACCCCGATCCATCTTGATTCGTCTATCCAGTCCCCGTTTACGCGACTCCTTCCTGGCGGCTGCAATGCTATATAATAAGAAAAATCCTGGCAACAGACTCAATACAAGCCACCTTGGTCTCAGCGACGAGAAGAAACCTGCTATATTCCTTGTTGAGAACCTGTCACCAGACAACAAGGCCTTGCATGCCGCTGCACGGATTAGAGCTAAGGAATTAAATTATAAGTTTGTGTGGGTACGCGCGGGACGCGTTTTTATGCGTAAGACCGAAACGTCGGAATTTTTGTGTGTTCGTAATAAGGATATGTTAAGTAATCTTAAGTAACCTTGTATAATTTTGGTGAGTGTTTCGAATCAGTATCGAAATAAAAATGGATTCCATAACGGTTTATTACCAGAATGTTAGGGGGTTGCGTAGTAAGACAAATGACTTTTATAGGAACCTTTTACTGTGTGACTATGATGTAGTTATTCTCAGTGAGACGTGGTTGAACGGCTCGGTGTATGATGGTGAACTGTTCGATGACCGGTACATTGTTTACAGAAGGGATCGCGAATCCTGTGAATATAATAAGCGTAGGGAGGGCGGTGGAGTCCTTATAGCTGTCCAGAAAAATATCACCTCATATAGATTATTGGACAACGAAAGTGACTGTGAAGATGTGTGGGTAGCATTGGAGCTTCGCGTGAACGGTAAGCCAGAAGTGTTACATATTTGTTCCGTATACTTGCCACCGCCTGTTCAAAAAAATATGATGACAGATTTTATACATGCTTCAAATCGTAACATGGAGTTGAACACGAAGACTCTTATAGTCGGCGATTTTAACTTAGGCACAATAGCTTGGGAAAACAACTTACCCAGCCAATGCTCGCCAAATAGCCCCATTCACAGTATGATGTATGATTTCATTAATCTAAATGGACTTAAGCAATATAATGGTATAGCCAATGCAAATGATCGTATATTGGACCTTGTTCTGTGTAATTTTGAAATGACAGGCCCAGCTGTGAGCTCGTCGAGTCTGAGCGTTATTGATCCTCACCACCCTTGCTTGGAAATCTCTGTCGCGTTTTCAGTCAATTCCAGACTCAGCAAAAATAATACACCTAGACATAATTTTTATAAAGCCGACTACGAAACCATTATTTCTCAACTGGATTCTATATCATGGGACCAGGAACTGCGGGGTTGTTTGGGGGTTGATGATATGGTAGATGCATTTAATTTCAAGCTTAAGGGTATTATAGATAGCCATGTCCCTCTCCATAAGCCAAAAAAAAATAATAAATACCCTATTTGGTACACAAAGAGCCTGATACAGTTGTTGCGCGAGAAATATAAATATCGTAGCAAATACAAGAAGTATGGTAACCCACTCGATTATTTGTACCTACAGTCGCTCAAAAAAAGGTGTAACTTGCTTATTCGTTTATCATACAAAAAGTACCTTAGTGATATTGAGAGGGCCATCTCGGGCAACAGTAAATTATTTTGGTCCTACGTAAAACAGAAAAAAACAAACAGTAGTAATTATCCATCTATAATGTACCTGGATGACGATAAGGCCACCACCGGTAATGAAATATCAAATTTCTTTGCAAAGTGTTTTAAGTCAGCATATAGCACCCCCACTTCATTTGCGGTTAATCTGGATATCCCACCAGTAGCTGCAAGCAACAATAGTATGGCGAGCATTTCTTTTTCAACACGACAGGTCCAACTCGCTCTTGAAAAACTAGACGCAGCAAAGGGTGCCGGTGCTGATGGTATCCCGCCTATATTTTTAACTAGATGCGCTAAAAGCCTCGCATATCCACTTACACAGATTTTTAATAAGTCGCTTGAATCCAGCATATTCCCAAGTGTCTGGAAGGACACTCTTGTAGTACCCATTTATAAGTCTGGTGATGAAAAACTAGTTAAAAACTACAGACCAATTTCAATTCTTCCCGCAGTAGGAAAGGTGTTTGAGTCTCTTATCTGTCCAGTTGTATCATCTCACATTAAACACTCAGTAACACATCGTCAGTTTGGTTTTGTGCGGAAGCGGTCTTCTGCTGCGAATCTAGCAGACTTTTTGACAGAGATTACAGAATCGGTTGATCGGCTCATACCAGTGGACGTAATTTATACAGATTTCTGTAAAGCTTTTGATCGGGTTGACCACAAAATACTGCTATACAAACTATCTAGTTATGGCTTTACTGATAAATTTATTAAATGGTTATCTTCTTATCTATCCGATAGGAAGTCTAGGGTGGTGGTTGAGGGTTACACGTCTGACCCTTTCCTGGTACTCTCCGGTGTCCCACAGGGCTCACATCTCGGGCCGGTCATTTTTAATATCTTTATAAATGACATTGTTTCGGTCTTAAAACACTCAAAGGCGTATTTGTTTGCTGATGACCTAAAAATAACCAAACAAATTAAATCCGCTGATGATGTAGCCCTCTTACAGGAAGATATCGATAAGATTGTACAATGGGTCGAGATTAATCACATGTCTCTAAACATACAGAAATGTCAGTACATGAGATTTTCGAGAAGTAAGACTTCCTTGTCTCCTACGTATTTTATGCTAGGCAAGTCCCTTGAAGAGGCGCTGGAGATACGCGATCTTGGGGTCATTCTGGATAAAAAAGTTAGGTTCAATAGACATATTGAACATATTGCCTCAAAGGGTTTCAAAATTTTGGGTTTTGTAATTCGCAGTTGCAGGGAGTTCAAACCTGCTACGAAAATTAAATTATTCAATGCACTTGTTAGGTCGGGGCTGGAATATTGCTCCCCCGTCTGGTCGCCACACTATGACATACACATAAAGCGCCTAGAGAGAATCCAAAAAAGATTCCTGTGGCATCTTTCATTCCAGTGTGGTCTTGCTCGGAAGTTGCCATCGTACGCCGAGAGATTGTCACATTTTGGTATGCTAAGCTTGCGGGATAGAAGGGAGTTTTTGGATCTGATGTTCCTATACAAGTTGGTTAGGGGTGACCTGGATTGTCCTAACTTACTGAGCCAAATAAATTTTAATGTACCGATTAAATCGGTTAGACGCAATAAATTTGTTCCCTTCTCAACACAGTGTTCAAAAAGTAATCTAGGTCACCACTCAATTCTAAATAGGTTGCAGCGACAATACAATGTGATTTCTAAATCCACTGAAATTGATATATTTTCGGACAGTATTGGTAAATTTAGATTTTCTGCTCTGAAGTTTCTTAAGCGCACATATTAAAATAATTTCTACTAATATAAAATAAATATATTTTTTAGTATAAAAGCTTCACATTGAATGCCGTAACAGCCTGTAATTAAGTTGACACTTAGTTAGAATTTAATTTAAGCAAAAAATGTCATGTTTCAGTGTAAACTTGTTGGTTGTTCTAAATAAATAAATAAATAAATAAATAAATAACGCAATGGATTTCAGTAAGTTGATCAATTTACGGTAGCCTGACAGTCATTTAATAATCTACGATTTTGACACAAGTAAAATCGTCCTCAAATGGGCCAATCGTTGCTCAATGTACTATTTAACGGTGGACTATTACCCGTTACTTAATACGTTCCCTGATTGATAGCCGGGATAACACCACGTGAGCCATTGAACCAATCAACGTTCACCTCACCTTCGTCGGATGATTTTACGGCAAGACCCCGTAAAATGATCAATTTACTAAAATACATACGTTAAATAATACATTTCAACTGCCGTTTATTATTTTCCGGAAGTTAATGAACTACCTGGGAAATTGATCAACTTACGATTCTTGCTATTTTCCGGTGACATAATATACTTATTCATTACACTACAATCAATAGGAGCAGAGCAGGGAAGGAATGTGTTAGGAAAACGGGAGAAATTTTTACCTGTATGTTTGAACGCGCATCACGCAAAAAGTACTCCATGAAATTGAATGCGGTTTTCACTAATGTATTGCTAGAGGTCTAAGGGGCCGTCCATTAATCATGTGATGTTTTTTTTTGGCATTTTTAACCACCACCTCCCCCTTTGTGATACATGGTGAGGATCAAACTAGGTTAGGGTTGGGCTAGCGTGGTGGTGGCAACTAACAGGTAACTGACCAGTTCCTTGCCCGTTGTCACAGCGACTTGGGCTTCTCTTTCGCTTTCCATCAGACGTAGGGAAGCCATTATGTCGAGTGTATGTGTGTATAAAAGAAATGTGCATCCTCAGCAGTACAGGAATAGGGAACATGCATGATTTTTTTTTATGGATTTATTGAGATCTTTTATCTTCCAGATACATAAATATCGAAGAATTTTTAAAGTAACTTTTCTATTAAGCGAGTTATAAAGCGTTAAAGTTATTGCTTAGACAGAGAGATCCGACGTGGCGGATGACGTCACGTACCATGCGCGCCACACAAACTCCATAGAAAAATCTGTTTTGTGTGAGAGAGACGGATATATTTACTTTCAACGACTGTATCTGGCCCATTTTTCAGCCAATTTTGATTTTGTTTTCACTGTTTGTGGTATATTTTTATCTGTTTTAAGATAAATTAGTAAATACATGAAACTATTTTTCATGCATATTCCCTATTATGGAGAACGGCTTTTTTTTGTAATGTGTCAATAGTAAGTTAAAGTTTATTTCCGTTTGCAGAATGCTGCATCGTTCGCCATGCTTCGTGCCTCCATCCTCAGCAGACACGTCGACGATGGTATCGCTCCATTACCGGTGAGTTTCCTCATGATCATCATCAGCCTGCATACATCCACTGCTGGACATAAGCCTCGCCCAATGACAAATTGTCTTTGGGACGATTGTTTTTCAAAGTCTTTATTTGTATAGATTTTTATGAAAAACACTTACAAATCGTCGAAGCTACCACCGGTTCGGAAAGCAGCATTCTACCGAGAAGATACCGGCAAGAAACTCGTGTAGTTGCTCTTTTCAACATGGTGTTTACAATATTATTATCACAATTATACTTTTAACTACGTCCACGTCATACAGTCTAGGGCCCTTAAAAACCTTACAAGATTAATTAGGTATAAATTAGATTAAAAAAAAAATTATCCTTAGCATACTTTTGACTGGCTCGGTGGCTCAATCGGTAGTGACCCCCTGCCTTCTGAACCAAGGGTCGTGGGTTCGGTAACAGTCGGACAAAATGTTTCAGGTGCAGAAACGTTTGGAGAGTAACTTAAAGTACAGGAAAAGCAGTCGCTTGACCGCTTTTGACAGTATACGGAATCTGTCGAGATCCGAGAGCCCTGTGGCGGTCGCGGAGTCACGCACTCTGTCTAAGGAGGAGCATCGGAGACAGCAGCTGGAGAAATGGAAGGAGGAGAAGGAGAAACGGAAGAAGGAGGCAGCGGCTCAGAAGAAGAAGCCGTTTGTGGCGGGCGTGCCCCACGCGCCGCTCAAGTTCGTTCCCCCTCCGCCACCCCCCCACAAAGTCATGCCCAGCACATCCGGACGGGTAACACGCTCACAATCAGCTAAAAGACAAAATCTAAAGCAAAAAAATCCTAAACAGAAAGCCGATGTCAAACCGGCCAAGTCTCAGTCCTTTGCTCCGAAAAACGCATCATTTCAACCACCAAAAAATTTAACAAAAGGACTGACTTTGGCTCCGGTGGCTAAGACCAAAGACAACAAAACTAACTATGTTTTCAATCCCATTTTACCCAATAATGAGAAACAGAAGACTGCAAGAGCTAAGAATACAAATGTTACTAAAACCGAGTCTAAAGTAACAACCAGTCAGTCTAGAGTAACTCGTAACAACGCTAAAGATGTTACGGACAGCCAAAAAACTAAAATCACAAGGAAAGCTAGTCCTAAGACTAAAAGGACCGCTAAGCCTCTTCAAAGCTCATCCAGTAGCGAAACAAACACAGCATCGTCAACGGAGAAATCACCGGTGTTCAAAGTAAAAACACCTAGAAAATCTCTAAAGAAAGTCACAAAGGACTTTACACCTAACAATCCTATTCCCAAGAGTGAATCCAGCTCGGAAGAGAGGCTGCGGTCTCCCAAATCTCCGGTGGAGTTTCCAATGACTCCGGAACAGATAGCTGAAGAGTTAAAAAAGATAAGTCCATGTGTGACTATGTCCAGAGGCAAGGACAACGCTAGAAGAGAGATGAAGAAAAAAATGGAGGAGGGTAGGAATCTTTTTGAATTTGTAATTTTTGTTAAACTTGTTTCTTAGGGCTTAATAATGTCGCCCTAAGAAACAAGTTTGACTGATTTGATGGCTCATTTGGTAGTGACCTGCCTTCAGAGCCATGGGTCGTGGGTTCGATTCCTGCACAGAACAAACATTTGTGTTATGAACATGTCTGTTTGTATTGGTCTGGGCGTTTAATATGTATAACATGTATTTATTTATAAAAAAAAAGTATCTAAGTAAGTTTATCAGTTATCTAGTACCCGTAGTACAAGCTTGACATGCCATGTTCGGCCAAACAGCCCAAACATCCAATAGGTTTTTGGGTACTTGTGTGTTTGCGAGACTCTTAGTAACATTTGTAAATACGGCTGTTAGTCTAGTACATAAGTAGATACATGACATGTCGAAAGGTTCTTCATCGTCGGACTAATTCACTCCACTGCTGGACCTAGGCCTTAGGGCACCCATCTGGAGGATATACCCATAATCGCCACGAGTTGGTGATCGCAGGGCATAGCTTCTCGCTCCGGTGACGCTGCTGCCCGTCATCGGTCTGTGGTATTTAGCTACACCTTCAATTGTGATGGTTATGCTACCAGTCGGTTGCCAGTGCCTCGTTTGTTATTCGCACTTAGGTTGGCTCAGAGTGAAATTGTGATGCTTCAGAAACTCATTTAGAAAAAAAGAAAGAAAGAAAATACGTTTCTTCAGTGACTTACATAGAATAACACAGTTACAAACACAATAAAATGTCACCGAAAGGGACAAAATGCTCAGCATAAATGTCGCGGCGACAAAAGACTTTACAAGACGACGAAAGATTTAAATTATTTGTTACTGTACCAGGTCTGCTCGACGAGGATGCCAGCGACATGGACAGCGTGGTGCACTTCAGGCAGCAGCTGCAGTCGGAGATCGAGCGCATGACGGGCATGTGCGAAGTGTGGGAGAAGATCAACGAGCAGACTGTTCTCTCCGAGTCTATAGAGGTAACATTTTTAGGAGTTGCTGTCACATAAATGTTGAATGACGTGTTCACTACTTATTATTTTTCCTCTTAAATAAATAAATAGCCTCTTAAATAATAAATAGGGGATGTAAGGGAGCGACCATCATCTTTTCGCTCCAAGCCAACCTCACCTGCCCGTGGTGCATCCTGCCGGACAACAAACGATGCGCTGGCAACCGACTAATGGCGGTATAACCATCATAATTGAAGGCGTAGCTAAATACCACAGGTCGATGACGGGCAGCAGCGTCATCGGAACGAGAAGCTATGTCCTGCGATCGCCAACCCGCCTGTCCAGCGTGGCGATTATGGGCATATCCTCCAGATGTTTGCCCTGAGTGGCAAGCAACTGGAGAGGCCTATGTCCAGCAGTGGACTGCAATAGGAAGTTGCGCACTTGTCCTGTGGGAAATTGTGTATTTGTCACATGGGTGACTGTGCGCTTGTACCGTAGCCGCGTGGGTTACTGTGTAGTGTGTACTTGTTCTGTGGGTTACTGCATAGTTATCACTTAGGGTTTTCGTTCCTGTATCTACACCCATCCCTGTAGATACATCGTCATCATCTCGATGGTTGGCGATGCTCCACTGTATTCTTTCACTTAGGAACTTCTTGTCTCTCGCATTGGTTTTGTGGAACCAACTTTCTGCAACAGTCTTTAAGGCCCACATTCTGCTGGAATGTCCCGAAGTGGCAACATACCGGCTGAAACATCTTGGCCAGCACGACACTCTCCAGAACATCTTGCTGAGGTTTCTGGACGAGTTGGGGTGGCGGGAAAAATCACCATTTCAGTATGTTCAAACAAACTCGGCCCACCCAACGCAAGATAGGCGCTCAGACCTCGAGTTGCGGCAATCAGCCCGGTCAAACTATCTAAGTAAGTACACCCGTGTGTCGTGCGTTGTCCGGTGCAGGAGCAGGTGCGCGGCGCGGTGGGGCAGGCGCGGCTGCTGATGGCGGCCAAGCTGCAGCAGTTCGCGTCGCTGGTGGAGCGCTGCGCGCGGCCTGCAGGTTACAATGCGTTTTACTAATAGTTGCAGCGTGATGTTATATAGCCCAAAGCCTTCCTCGATAAATGGTCTATTCAACACAAAAAGAATTTTTCAATTTGGACCAGTAGTTACTGAGATTAGCGCGTTCAAACAAACAAACAAACTCTTTAGCTTTATAATATTATAGTTATGATTACACAAACTTTGTCCTAACGAATACATAATAACAATGGTCGGTTAAAAAAACTGTTTTTTAGCAAAAAAAAACCAACAATAAAATAAATAAATAAAAATAAAATAAAAAGTTTATTTCTGCAATATAGACCCAGCACTTCGACATGTAGCCTGCTGAGAAGAGGTGCCGCAACAAACTCAACAGTTAACCCTTTTTAAATACATAATAATATGTACATAAAAATCATTTTAATAATTGCAAACTAGCAGACTATCATGTCCATGTACCTATTATTGTCGTCCATGTAATCTTGTACTTTATAATAACCTTGATAAACGTTACGTTTTTTGAAATCATTTCAGGTGGTGAACATAGACATGCGCTTCAAGAAGCTGGAGGAGCTGCGCGCGCGCAACTGGGTCGAGGAGCAGCCCGCGCCCGCGCAGAGGAAGGCCGCGCCGCGCAACGTTGTGAAGAAGACGGTCAGACCGGCCGCGCCCAGCCGGATGAGGGAGCTGATCGCAGGTGAGGCAGGTGCTCCAGCGTACCGTGACGAAGCTCTATAATGAAGGGTGTAAAAAAAAAATATTTATGTGGCTACTCTGACTATTGACTGGCTCGGTGGCTCAATTGGTAGTGACCCCTGCCTTCTGAACCAAGGGTCGTGGGTTCGATTCCCACCCGGGACAAACATTCGTGTGATGAACACTTGTGTTTGTTCCGTGTCTGGGCGTTTATATTTGTATTTAAGTATTTATTTGTGGTACCTTCGTTGTTCTGATACCCATAACACAAGTAATCAGAGAGCAATCAGTAACCCACGCGGCTACGGTACAAGCGCACAGTCACCCATGTGACAAATACACAATTTCCCACAGGACAAGTGCGCAACTTCCTATTGCAGTCCACTGCTGGACATAGGCCTCTCCAGTTGCTTGCCACTCAGGGCAAACATCTGGAGGATATGCCCATAATCGCCACGCTGGACAGGCGGGTTGGCGATCGCAGGACATAGCTTCTCGTTCCGATGACGCTGCTGCCCGTCATCGACCTGTGGTATTTAGCTACGCCTTCAATTATGATGGTTATACCGCCATTAGTCGGTTGCCAGCGCATCGTTTGTTGTCCGGCAGGATGCACCACGGGCAGGTGAGGTTGGCTTGGAGCGAAAAGATGATGGTCGCTCCCTTACATCCCCTATTTATTATTTAAGAGGCTATTTATTTATTTAAGAGGAAAAATAATAAGTAGTGAACACGTCATTCAACATTTATGTGACAGCAACTCCTAAAAATGTTACCTCTATAGACTCGGAGAGAACAGTCTGCTCGTTGATCTTCTCCCACACTTCGCACATGCCCGTCATGCGCTCGATCTCCGACTGCAGCTGCTGCCTGAAGTGCACCACGCTGTCCATGTCGCTGGCATCCTCGTCGATCAGACCTGGTACAGTAACAAATAATTTAAATCTTTCGTCGTCTTGTAAAGTCTTTTGTCGCCGCGACATTTATGCTGAGCATTTTGTCCCTTTCGGTGACATTTTATTGTGTTTGTAACTGTGTTATTCTATGTAAGTCACTGAAGAAACGTATTTTCTTTCTTTCTTTTTTTCTAAATGAGTTTCTGAAGCATCACAATTTCACTCTGAGCCAACCTAAGTGCGAATAACAAACGAGGCACTGGCAACCGACTGGTAGCATAACCATCACAATTGAAGGTGTAGCTAAATACCACAGACCGATGACGGGCAGCAGCGTCACCGGAGCGAGAAGCTATGCCCTGCGATCACCAACTCGTGGCGATTATGGGTATATCCTCCAGATGGGTGCCCTAAGGCCTAGGTCCAGCAGTGGAGTGAATTAGTCCGACGATGAAGAACCTTTCGACATGTCATGTATCTACTTATGTACTAGACTAACAGCCGTATTTACAAATGTTACTAAGAGTCTCGCAAACACACAAGTACCCAAAAACCTATTGGATGTTTGGGCTGTTTGGCCGAACATGGCATGTCAAGCTTGTACTACGGGTACTAGATAACTGATAAACTTACTTAGATACTTTTTTTTTATAAATAAATACATGTTATACATATTAAACGCCCAGACCAATACAAACAGACATGTTCATAACACAAATGTTTGTTCTGTGCAGGAATCGAACCCACGACCCATGGCTCTGAAGGCAGGTCACTACCAAATGAGCCATCAAATCAGTCAAACTTGTTTCTTAGGGCGACATTATTAAGCCCTAAGAAACAAGTTTAACAAAAATTACAAATTCAAAAAGATTCCTACCCTCCTCCATTTTTTTCTTCATCTCTCTTCTAGCGTTGTCCTTGCCTCTGGACATAGTCACACATGGACTTATCTTTTTTAACTCTTCAGCTATCTGTTCCGGAGTCATTGGAAACTCCACCGGAGATTTGGGAGACCGCAGCCTCTCTTCCGAGCTGGATTCACTCTTGGGAATAGGATTGTTAGGTGTAAAGTCCTTTGTGACTTTCTTTAGAGATTTTCTAGGTGTTTTTACTTTGAACACCGGTGATTTCTCCGTTGACGATGCTGTGTTTGTTTCGCTACTGGATGAGCTTTGAAGAGGCTTAGCGGTCCTTTTAGTCTTAGGACTAGCTTTCCTTGTGATTTTAGTTTTTTGGCTGTCCGTAACATCTTTAGCGTTGTTACGAGTTACTCTAGACTGACTGGTCGTTACTTTAGACTCGGTTTTAGTAACATTTGTATTCTTAGCTCTTGCAGTCTTCTGTTTCTCATTATTGGGTAAAATGGGATTGAAAACATAGTTAGTTTTGTTGTCTTTGGTCTTAGCCACCGGAGCCAAAGTCAGTCCTTTTGTTAAATTTTTTGGTGGTTGAAATGATGCGTTTTTCGGAGCAAAGGACTGAGACTTGGCCGGTTTGACATCGGCTTTCTGTTTAGGATTTTTTTGCTTTAGATTTTGTCTTTTAGCTGATTGTGAGCGTGTTACCCGTCCGGATGTGCTGGGCATGACTTTGTGGGGGGGTGGCGGAGGGGGAACGAACTTGAGCGGCGCGTGGGGCACGCCCGCCACAAACGGCTTCTTCTTCTGAGCCGCTGCCTCCTTCTTCCGTTTCTCCTTCTCCTCCTTCCATTTCTCCAGCTGCTGTCTCCGATGCTCCTCCTTAGACAGAGTGCGTGACTCCGCGACCGCCACAGGGCTCTCGGATCTCGACAGATTCCGTATACTGTCAAAAGCGGTCAAGCGACTGCTTTTCCTGTACTTTAAGTTACTCTCCAAACGTTTCTGCACCTGAAACATTTTGTCCGACTGTTAGCGCAATAGTACACTCGTTCCAACATCCCCACGCACGTGGAATGATACGCTGGTATGAATAAAACCTACCGCATGCATGGTCATTAATAAGAAGACTACTAAATGACTAAAGTGTATAGTTTAAACTGTAGACAGTACCCCGCCTTCCACGCTTATGAACTGCGCGGGTTTGCCTTTGTGCTTCTTTTCATGGTTCTTCAAAAGACGGCCGAAATCGAAGCTCTTCTCTGAAAATGAAACGCCAGAAATTCAAATTTAATTATACAAACAACGAACGCAATGTTTTAATGTATTACTGTACAGATTCGGTACAGGATCCCAAAAGCTTTGAGTTGAAATTCAATAAAACTCCACACTCAGAACGGAGGCAATTTATTGTTTGTAAAGTAAAGTATTAGTAATATTTGAAAATCACAACGTTCGCGCGGTGTAAAGGCGTACAGCGCCATCTATTGATGCTTTTATGAATTAATGTATAACTAATGGTGAACATGCAATTTTACAAATTATTGTTTATTTATACAAACATTATATCTATTGTTTTAATATATTTATTTCTATCTATTTATGTATGTACTTTTATATTTATGTGTTTACTTTTATTTAGCAGACTTAACATTCCGCCCACCAAAGACTAGTCTTTACAATCCGCCCACCATGAGAACAGATAGCTACAAATTACAAAAGTTTAATATTTAAATATACTTAAGGCAAACATTTAAAAAGCAACTAAAATCAAGTTAAAACAGTAACAACATTTTAACAGTATACATATTGACCTTTGGTTACGGAATAACAAATTATAAACAAAGTATCACAAACAATTAAAAAAAAAACAGGCATCTATCTACTTAATTAGATACTACCTATTAATAGGTTTAACAATCAGTTGTTGGTAAAAGACACAACTTCGAAGTTGGACGCTTTATAACGGAGTTTTTACAGCGAAGCGAGACCACGCGCGTAATGTTGTCTTTACCCGGGTGCAATTCGACAATCTTTCCATACAACCACCTTGCTGGAGGTAAATTATCCTCTTTAATTAGGACTACATCGCCTAATTTGAATCCCGGTGTCCGTACAGACCACTTATGACGCTGAAAAAAGTTTGTCAGATATTCGGCCGACCACCGTCGCCAGAAGCATTGGACCATTCTTTGCGTCAATTGCCAGCGCCTCAAGGTGCTGATATGATTATGTTGTTCGAAGTTGTAGTCTGGTGGCAATACTAAAGGTTGCCCTACTAAAAAATGACCAGGTGTAAGCGGAGCTGCATCTGGTTCAGAACTGGCCTTAGATAGCGGTCTTGAATTGAGACATGCTTCTATTTGGCTTAGAACTGTGCATATCTCTTCAAAGGTAAGAGTGCTATCTCCTATCACTCGTTTAAAATGGTGCTTCACGCTTTTGATCCCTGCCTCCCATAGCCCTCCAAAGTTTGGAGAATGAGGAGGGATGAAATGCCAGTCTGTGTTGTTATCGGCTAAAGCATCAGCAATTTCAGAAGCAACCTGACTCCTTTCGTCACCGAACAGACAACGCAGTTCGCGAGAAGCACCCACAAAATTTGTGCCATTGTCACTCCAGAGGTGGCTACAATGGCCACGTCTGGCGACAAACCTTTTGAAGGCAGCAAGAAACCCTGCTGACGTCAAATCCGAGACTGCTTCAATGTGTACAGCACGAGTGGCCATACACACGAATAAACAAATGTATCCTTTGTATGATCTGTGCCCTCGTCCCTTGGAAAATCGGATATTTATGGGGCCTGCGAAGTCGACGCCTGAATTCAAGAACGGCTTACTAGGCGTGACTCGACAAGAAGGCAGCTCTCCCATCAACGCATTGCGTGAAATTCCTGCGTAACGAATACATGGAACACATTGGTGAATGTATGACCTAATTAAACCTTTGGCTCTCAAAATCCAATATTTAGACTGCAAGAACCGGAGCATCAATTGTTGCCCTCCGTGAAACGTTCGCTCGTGAGCGTCAGCTATCAACAATTTAGCCAGCCTTGATTTGTGTGAGACAACAATAGGATGCTTGCTTTCAGGTGGTAATTCGGAACGTTGAATTCTCCCACCGACTCGTAGAATTCCGTCGTCGTCAAGAAACGGCGACAGCGAAGAAAGAGGACTACTTTTGTTAACCTCTTCTTTTGAATGGAGAGTACGAAGATCATCATGGAACCAAGTTTTTTGACATTTCATAATACAAAGCTTTAACGACTCCTTTATTTCAGACGCAGAAAGTTAAGGCAGTACCTTGACGTTTGGCTCACGACATCTTCTGATAAATCTCTTGCAAAGGGCGACCACTCTGACCAGCTTTCGCAACGAAGAAAATCTGTCCCACAACCAATCGTCTTCATCTTCAGGGGTTACCGCCGTCGTATGGACGCGTACTGTTCTTTCTTCGTCGCTGTGATTTGTTGAGCTGGGCCTCTCGTAATTTAGAGACTCATTGCGTAACCAACTTGGGCCGTGTAGCCAAACAGGATTACTCAAGAGCTCAGTAGGAGTGGTGCCTCGCGACGCAATATCGGCAGGGTTATCCTTCGACTGCACATGAGACCACTGAGAGTTGTCTAGAAGACCGAGGATTTCCGACGTGCGGTTGGCCACAAACGTCTTCCACCGACTCGGGTGATCATTAAGCCAGGCTAACACTACTGTGGAGTCGGTCCACGCATGTAAGTGAGACTTCGGTACTCCCAACACTTCGGCCACCTCAATCAGCAAGTGACTTGCAAGAACAGCACCACATAATTCGAGTCTCGGAATGGAGACTTGTTTTATCGGTGCTACTTTGGACTTGGCGGTAATTAAGTGGGTTTGGACATTGCCAATTGAATCAACCACACGGATGTATATGACGGCAGCGTATGCGATACTGGATGCATCGCTGAATCCATGCAGCTCAACTTTGGCGTCATTCGTCGTGGTGTTTACCCATCTCGGTAAGTGAAAATGTGTCAATTTGCTTAATTCACTCCGATATGATTCCCACTGTTTCAGCAGCTCCGGCGGCAGCTCATCATCCCAACCCATTCCAGTGATCCACAGCCGTTGGATAAAAACCTTTGAGGTAATTATGCACGGCGCTATCCAGCCTAGTGGGTCAAACAGACGTGAAATCTCCGAAATAATTTTTCTTTTTGTTTCAGGTGCGGATGTGGCAGCGCGTGGAAGCAGCTTCACCGAGTAGTCAAATTCATCAGTTGTTCTGTTCCAGGTAAGTCCTAAAACTCTCATTACTTGATCTTGCTTTATCTCAATATCTCTTCCTGCATCTTCATTGAAAACTTCTAAGAGCTTGTCTGAATTGCTTGTCCATTTCTGCAATTTAAACCCACCCTCTGCGAGGAGCTGGTTTAACTGCTTGTAGACTTCGATTGCTTCGGTTTCCGATTGACACCCTGTCATGACATCATCAATGTACACATCTGATTTTATCCTTTCAGCGGCCAATGGATATTTATGACCTTCATCACAAGCAATTCTTTGCATTGTCTTGACCGCTAAGTACGGGGCACAACCAGTACCAAATGATACAACCAAAATGCGATAGTCTTCAATGTCGTCTTCCGCATTTTCTCTCCATACTATTCTTTGGAAGTCGACGTGTTCCTCAGAAACTCTTACCTGTCTAAACATCTTGATGACGTCAGCAGACAGACAAATAGGATGAACGCGCCACTTCATGATAATGTGCCGTAAATCTGCTTGCAGTGTGGGTCCTACCATTAAGGTATCGTTCAAGGAGAAGCCATTCGTTCCCTTGCACGATGCATCAAATACCACCCTCAATTTGGTAGTGCTCTTATCGTCCCTTATCACCGCGTGATGTGGCAGATATACAGCATCAGGTTTGTTTCTTTCATTTTCATCTGTAATTTTTTCCATGTGTCCAAGTGTCAAATACTCATTAATCACCTCTGTGTATTGTTTTCTGATTTCAGGGTGTTTCAAGAACTTCCGTTCAAGACCTTCAAGTCTCTTCACAGCCATATTCTTCGAGTTTCCATACTTACATGGAGGATCTACACAACGGAAAGGAAGATTCACGACATATCGGCCAGACTCGTCTCTTCGAGTGGTAGCAGCGTAGTAGTCTTCACAAGCCTGTTCTTCCTTAGTTAGACGCTTCTTGAGGGAAACTGGTTCTGGTTCCAGCTCCCATATTCTTTTCAGCAAGTCATTTTCTTCAACCTGTGTGTGCATACTGACGATGACGTTGTGATGACAGTCCTGGCTCCAATCTTCGATTGTTCCTGAGATAATCCATCCAAGGTAAGTATCTTGGGCAATGGGTGTTCCTTGGGGAGCTTTGATTAGTCCCTCTTTTAAAATGTGACAATAAGTCTCTGCTCCTAACAAAATATCAATTTTGTTGGGGAAATTAAAATTTGGGTCAGCTAATTCGATATTAGCAATGTCAGGCCAATCTACTAAACTGAATTTTCTTTTAGGTAAAACTGACGTAAGAGTCCCGAGCACATGGGCTCTTACCTGAATGGAGAAGGTAGGATCACAGCGTGACTGAATGTTGAGCATTACCGTGTACTTAGAGGTAAGGTCACCCTGCCCCCCACCTAAACCTGATATGGCGCTTTTAGTAGACGTCTTCTTAAGCCGCAGCAATTGAACGGCAGCTTCTGATATAAATGAGGCTTCTGACCCCTGATCCAACAACGCTCTCAAAACTTGAGACGACCCATCTTTTGATTCAGCCTTAATAAGGGCTGTTGCTAATAAAACTTGTTGGTGGACTGTAGTACCTTGCGAAAAATGGGTTGTAATGTTAGTGATGGCCTCGCTATCTGACACAACATCAACGCCGCTGTGGTCAGCATTTGATTTAGTTGCTGCAGTGTCAGATTGGCTTTTGGGATCCTGTACCGAATCTGTACAAGGTCCTTGACGAGCCGAAGGACGGTTTTTGAATGAAGACGCACACAAAGTTCTGTAAATTTCAAAATTTGAATGTGGAAGCACAAAGTCAATGGAGTGGATTGCCTAACTGAAGTACATTGCTGCCTTACTATCGCTGGTCTACGGAGATTGCTGAATGGACGCCGACTTGTATGGAGGAAGGAGCGATAATACAGAGAGCTAAGTAAAGAAGTGAAACCGTGAGTACAGTGTTTATTACAAGTGGTAGTTTGGACTTAGAATAGTTTCGCAAAAAACGACGGAACGGGGAACCTATGCCCGATTTCAGAGCGATTTTGTCCAAACACTTAGAAAATTTTCGCGAAAAATCACACTGAACTTAGAAAATTTTGAACTCAGTTTCGCTTCAGTAGTCAATTGCTTCAGTCGAAAAGGTAACATTGAATATATACAAAATGGAGAGAGACTTGCGGGTATTACACAACTTAAAATCGCAGATTGAGAAGGGTTTCACCAACTTCAAGAAATCACCCAAAGAGCGCATAAATGACACATACGTCAGAGCTAGACTGGATGCTTTAGAGAAGCAGTATAAGAATTTTGTTGAGAGACATGAAAGGTTGATAGAAGAGTACGACACTGAGGAGTTGGATGATACAAGCTACGTAAAGCAAGATGTTTTTGAAGAAGTATTCGAAACGTTTTTAGATTACAAGGTTCTACTTCAAAATTCCCTTTCCAAATTAGAATCCGTGTCAAAGCATGTAAGCGATGTTTCATCTAACAGTGCCAATAGAAATTCGGTTCTCAAGTTGCCTAAAATTAAGTTGCCAACTTTCAGCGGTAACTATGTTGAGTGGTCATCGTTTCGTGATCTATTTACATCTCTCGTTCACAATAACGCTTCTCTAGACGACGTTCAGAAATTGCACTACTTGAAAACGCAACTGTCAGGTGAAGCAGAGCACCTCATACGCCATGTACCAATTACGCAGAATAATTATGTAAAATGTTGGAATATGTTAAAGGATCGATATAATAACAAGCGATACATATCTTTTTGCATTCTTAAACGCCTGTTCAGTCAACGTAGTATTGTACATGAATCTTCTACCGCTCTTAAAGAATTGTTGGATGTAACTACTGATTGTTTGCATGAACTGTCAAATTTAGGTATTGACGTCACTTCCTGGGACGTTATTATCATATACGTTGTAAGTATGAAGTTGGACGCCGAGTCGCGCAAGCAGTGGGAGTTACAGGTTAGTGATACTTCTGGCGATTTACCTACATTGACTCAGTTCAAAGATTTTTTATGTACGCGTTTTCGCGCTCTAGAGTTTTTAGAACCCAAAACCAAATCTAAGGTTACACCAAATGTGATTTCTAATCCTAAAACTTTCCATACAACTACTAATATTTCGTGTCCGCATTGTGCTGAAAGTCACAAATTATACAACTGTAAGAAGTTCGCAAACGAGGATGTTGATAAACGTCGTAGCATTGTCCACTCTTTGGGGCTTTGTTTCAACTGCCTCGGGTATAATCACTCGAACAAGGTTTGTCGCTCGTTCACCAAATGCCGTATTTGCAAACGCAAACACCACAGCCTTTTGCATCCCAAAAGCCAATCTGACACTGCAGCAACTAAATCAAATGCTGACCACAGCGGCGTTGATGTTGTGTCAGATAGCGAGGCCATCACTAACATTAGACCAGCGATAGTAAGGCAGCAATGTACTTCAGTTAGGCAATCCACTCCATTGACTTTGTGCTTCCACATTCAAATTTTGAAATTTACAGAACTTTGTGTGCGTCTTCATTCAAAAACCGTCATCCGGCTCGAAGGACCTTGTACAGATTCGGTACAGGATCCCAAAAGCTTTGAGTTGAAATTCAATAAAACTCCACACTCAGAACGGAGGCAATTTATTGTTTGTAAAGTAAAGTATTAGTAATATTTGAAAATCACAACGTTCGCGCGGTGTAAAGGCGTACAGCGCCATCTATTGATGCTTTTATGAATGAATGTATAACTAATGGTGAACATGCAATTTTACAAATTATTGTTTATTTATACAAACATTATATCTATTGTTTTAATATATTTATTTCTATCTATTTATGTATGTACTTTTATATTTATGTGTTTACTTTTATTTAGCAGACTTAACAATTACGGTTCCCTCAACTTCTTCCACTTAATATGTTCTAAACACAATTGAATCTTATAATTAGACACAGCATTTTTAATCTATAACTCACCCATTACACCTGAAAATAGAAAATAAAAATTATTTGCAACAACAAAGCTGAATTTTCAAATACTTAACTGTCGTCAGCAATGTCATTGTTTTTTTTTTTTTTTTTATTAAGATTTTAACGGCCTGGGATCTCTCCATACAGCCAAATCTGTATTTTCTTGTGATTTCTTTATTCTTGTTGTTTATATTTTGTTGTAGTATACATTTCTGTGTCTTTTTAACTATGATGATATTAGTCTGATTGCTTCCAGTAGGTATTCCATTTCATATATTTACAAAGGTGGAGTTTACATAATCAAATATTTCCATATATGTGTCAGTATTTTGCAGAATAGATGGCAGGAGGCGGGGAATGTCTTTAGTTTTATAAACCTTTATTAAGCCATCTATTAGGAGCAGCCTCTGTATGTTGAAGGCAGGACAGTGGAGAATAAGATGTTCTAAGTTAGCTGTTTCTGAGCCACAGTGTTCGCATAGATCAGAGCTGATCAACTTCAGTCTTTTGAGATGAGCTGGATATTTTCCATGACCAAGTCGTAGTCTATTCAAAACACAAATAAATCTTCTCGATGGTGATTCTGGCTTAAAATACCAAGGCTTCGATGGAATAGTTTTCTGAATTTCAGCAAACCATTTGCCTTTTTGCTGTTTAGTGTGCTGCCAGTGTGACTCCCAATCTTTATACATTCTGATCTTCAATTCAGCATAATAGTCAGTCATAGGCACAGCAGGTAGAGTAAAGGTCGAATTAAATGGAGGATGTTGTATTTTCAGTAATTTGTCTATAGTTTCATTTCCAGATATTCCTGAATGAGAAGGTACCCACATAAATTCAATGTGCTTCTCTCTGTTTTCATGAAGATATTCTCGTATTTTGTTTATATAAATATTATTCTTATATGAAATTTTAAAATTTTCCAAACATTTTAACACACTTAGTGAATCGGTAACAATTAGAATATGAGTAGCAGCGATATTGCGAGGCGGTACCAATAAAAATTTATTTATAAAAAAGCGGATTGGAATAAGTATTTAATAAACTCAGCTACTTGTTTTCAAGAAATAAATAATGTGAATGATCCTTTGACTGCGTATGAATTGTTTTGTAATTTGCTTGTTGAACTCAGAAATAACTGTGTACCTATACATAGGATTACTAGCAGTAGTGGCAAATACTATAAACCTGTTCCGTGGTGGAATGATCTATGCGCTGATAGTGTTAAACAATGTAAATTTGCACTACATATGTACAGAAAATATCCTACAGTAGAAAATTACCTTTTGTATAAAAAAATGGAGGCTATAAAGAAGAAAACCATATTAGAGCAGAAAAGGTTAAACTGGCAAACTGTGTGTTCTAATTTAAATCGCAATACTCCTATAAGCGATGTTTGGAATTTTGTTAAAATTTTCAATCGGAAAAAATACAAATCAACTTCCAGTGGTAATAATATCAGTAGTTTTGTTGCGGATCTCTTGGATAAAACAGCTTCTGGTCAACCAGTAGATAATATTGAACAATTATCTGATTTTTTTACAAATAATGATATTAATACTCATCTTTGTTTACCATTTTCTGAAGAAGAATTTAATATGTCTTTAAATAGTAGAAAAGATACTACGCCAGGACTTGATAATTTTCCATATATTCTAATTAAGCGTCTTCATATATCAGCTAAGATCATTCTCCTTAAGATATTTAATAATTTATGGAGTTATAATGTAATTCCTGAATCCTGGAAGACAGTAGCTGTTGTACCAATTTTAAAACAGGACAAAGATCCTATGTTAGCCGAGTCATACAGACCGATTTCTTTGTCATCTTGTATAGGTAAAATTTTTGAAAATATGGTTAAAAATAGACTAGAATTGTTTGTTGAATCAAGTCTAATTCTCCCTAACGAGCAATTTGGTTTTCGTAAAGGTCGAAGTACTGTAGATAGTAGTACAAAGTACCAAAACTAAAAAGCGATAAATAACCTAAGTAATTCTATCCTTAATACATATTATGTGTATAACTATAATTATTTAAATATTACAATTATCACTTATTTTTGAAGTCGGTGCCAGCCAACAAATAAATGTATATTGTCGTGTGGATTTGCCGGCCGCGCGCGTCATACAACAACAGACTACGTTAGGTACCTAGAGGCTGGCACCGACTCCAAAAATAAGTGATAACTGTAATATTTAAATAATTATAGTTATACACATAATATGTATTAAGGATAGAATTACTTACGTTATTTATCGCTTTTTCTAACTTTACCATCTTTATATATTTTTGATATATGCATATTTACATTTAAAAACATCAATAACTTCACTAAAGTAAAAGATACACACAACATAAATACTAGACATAAGGATAGACTGTACCTACCGCAATCAAGAATAAAAATGTTAAATACCAGCCCTTACTATATGGCAGTTAAAATATTCAATAAATTACCAGCAAATATAAAGAATGAACCTAATTTTAAACTATTTTCAAGGGCTCTTAAGGACTATTTAATTACAAAATGTTATTACTCTATAAACGAATTTTTAAATATAAAAGAAAATTAAAACAAGAATGGTAGACCTTATAAACAAGTACCTAAAAGTTTGATTATGTTTGTATCCACCTGCTCTATATTTATATGTCATATAGAGAGTTATGTTTAATTATATTAATTAAGTTTAATTAGTTTAAGAATTGCTGTCCTCGCACCTATTTGCAATACCCAAAAGGTGACTAAGTCATAAGTTCATACATTGTCATAACACCTGCACTGTACCTACACTTAGTAAGCAAATAAAGAAATTGAAATTTTAGTTTTGGTACTTTGTGTTTTTTTTGAAGTCGGTTTAATTTTTTAGATCATAAAAATGTATTGGACACGTATTTTTCTTTTTTCATTCAAATAAAAAATAGCAAAGATACAAGGCTT
>CM062089.1:15607508-15637066 GCA_031163375.1 Conogethes punctiferalis | reverse complement strand
AATTCGCCTTATTTATATCTATCTATCTATATTTATCTTCTATATACTTATAATAAATCTGTAGAAAGGTCTATTCTGTACATTAAATATATTTTAAAAATAACTATCAGGGGATGATTAGTGATCGATACTAATGCCAAAAATGCAATCAGTTAAATTTTTGCCTGTCTGTCTGTCGGTCTGTCTTTCTGTCTGTCTGTCTGTCTGTTTGTTCGTTATAGAAACAAAAACTACCGAACGGATTTTAACAAGACTTGGTATAATTATTCATCATACTCCTGGGCAGGTTATAGTATGCTTTTCATCACGTTAGGATCAATAGGAGCAGAGCAGTGAAGGGAAATGTTGGGAAAACGGGAGAAATTTTTATCTGTATGTTTGAACGCGCATCACGCAAAAACTACTCCATGCAATTGAATGTGGTTTTTTCCAATGTATTGCTAGAGGTCAAACTTAAAATTTAATCTTTTGCTCGCGATGCAATAAGGACCGCGTCTGCCCGTCGATGTCTGCAGCGTCGATGTCGCCGCATACACAAAGCACACGACGGGCAGAGGCAGTCAGTTCAGAACGTTCACTAAAAAGCGCGTGGCGCGGACTGAGCTAGTCGCCCCGCGCCGCCGACAGTAAAGCGCCTTAGTAGCCCCCGCCAACACCAAGTCAAAGTCAAAGTCAAAGTCAAAATACCTTTATTCACATAAACTTAAAATAAGCACTTATGAATCGTCAAGTAAAAAATAATGTAAAAATATAAAAAGTAATGTAAGAATGTGAATAAAAGCAATTTAAAAGAAGCTACCGCCGTCAACAGCCAAGAGATGGCGCTGACGGTAACTTGCGCCGCGCGGTCCTTACGATCCTCCGTCTGTATATGGTCTCCGACCTCTACCTTGTCGCTCTCCCAACGAACGGCATGGTGATGACGCTTGATGATGACGCCTTGCTTTTCATAGTAGTCATTTAAAAAAAATGGGATTTTTAAAAAAAAGCACTCTGTCAACAGTTTACAACGTCGCGAGCCCTACTCCCAAAAACGAACAGAAACATGACGGATTTCGTTGATCGGAAACGATCATCCGATCTAGACCCTACTCCAGTTCATTTTCGGGCCCGAACAGCCGACCCTCTCTTGTTCCGACCATAGACAAAACCTTTCGGATGAACTACAGAGGGCAATATATTGACGTATCTCAATCGATAATCTAAGATTAAGATAAAAATTGTTTTAAAGCCATGATAAAAGAACAGAATGAATACTTAATTACCTTTTTTGTGAAAATGTTAAAAATTAAGTCCTAAATAAAGTAATTTAAATAAAAAATTTAATTATTTTGAGTAATCTGAAATCTGCAAAGACGATTTTACGCCTTTGGTTTATCTATGGTCTTTATTTTGACATCTTAAATTTGACAAGTGTTTGTTGATGTTAATTTTCCAATTCAAGTTCGCATGAAAAATCTTATTTATAGATGTTTTCTGTATCTATTTGCAATTTTTTGGTAAGTATTATTATTTAACAAGTTTATATTTACTTCCTTCTAAGACACGAGTTATTTACTTTTCAAATCTAGGTCGTTTTTAGTGTTTATAAGTGCAATTTCTTTTGAGTTTGTTAAACGTCCAATATAATAACCTATAACTTCTTAATTTTTTATAAATTTACAGTTTATGATCATTGCCACGACTACAAATCGATGTACCCGTGGATTTCCTGAGTTCAAGCCTGGAATTGGACTTGTCGACAGTTTGGAAACGTGAGCTCATGCAGACGAGATGCGAGAGATTGAAGTGCAATTAAATAGTATGGGGGTTCAGTGAAGACATCTAAACAGTAGGAAAAGGTACCTAAGTACTCTACATTGTAATATATCTTGTGTTTCTTTCAAATTGTATACACTACCTCGATATAGAGATTGCACAGAGAAACGATGTGTGGTTATAAACATTACGAGCCTAAAATGAGCAGAGATGAGTAAATCTGACGTAATAACCCAAGACATGCCACATCGGGCCACACAGGGTCATCTAGTTCCATACTAAGATGGTGTAAATACATGCTTTGGGTAGACAACTAATAAACCTACTTAGATGCTTTTTTGTAAATAAATATATATTATACATATGTATTGATATTATACAAACATACATTAACACACCCAGACCAACACAACACACATGTTCATTGTTCATGCATACAAATGTTTGTACGGTGCGGGATCGAACCTGCACCCACTGTACCAGAAGCAGAATTGGCTACTACTGCACCAAACTGGTTGTCTAATTACATGTGTGATATACCATGTATTGCAAACCATCTAGAGGGGTAACACAGTGTTTATATATTGACTTGCCTAACCATCCCTTTTTTACTTTACAGTTAACGGTACATCACATCCAACCAGATTATCACAGTTAAAGCCTCCAACTAGAAAAATCCTTCTGTGTGGATTCACTACCTGCCTTTCTGCTGCAAATACTAAATAAAATATATGTGGTTGTACTACCTACTTAATAAAAAGTAATTTTTAACAAGCAATTTGTTTTATTTAATTTGATAATAAGAGTCATGCCCATTTCAATGACATGTATAGGTTACATCAGTTATAGTTAACTACCAAACAATACAATCAAACATGATGTAACTAGATACCATCAGTCTAGAATTATAGGTAACTACTAACATGTCATAATAATATTTAAAATATTATGTACCTACTTATTAGTTATGTTTTTATTTATGGGAAAACAAAACTAAAATCTTGACACATTTTACTAATACTAGCATTCTTTTGTAATGAATTGGAAACCGTTCTTCACAAACGACTGATGGGTGCACCTTCATTCACCAGGTAGACCGTATGTATACTCCGTATAACCTGAAAATCATAGAAAGATAAATTGGTCAATTTACACAGTGATTGTCTTGACTTAATTCATGAATAATTATTTAGTTATACACTGTATATGTATAAACACTTAAGAAATCCTTACCTCTAATACTTTGTATTTACTTATAGACCACACATTGGGGTGGTTTATTGCCCTGCTTGTAGTACTTATTTTGACACCATTTGTTGGCCATGGGGCCTTCCATACCCAAATTAATGCCTTCCTTTTCTGGGCAATGTCTCCTATCATATAGAACAATGGTGATAATTGGTAAAACCTGAAAAAATATGCACTTTATATACATAGAAAAAATACCTACATACAATAAGAAATATTTACCAAATTTTGATTTTAGAAGATCTTTCCGTTCTTACCTTATTTACTTTCATTATGAAATCAATTCCCTTAGATTTTATTCAGGATTATTGTCTTCTCACTGATTTTCAAAGAGGCTGTACCAGCCTATAGAATTCCTAGTCAGAAATTTGTCAAAAACCGCTTGTACCGCAATCGGAATCGCTTATTTATGGTTTTCTAGATTTAAATAGTACCCGTTTGCCACAAACGTAGCCATTCTGATTTAATAAAATTATATAAAATATTAAACGAAACGAAAACGACAGCTATTTAGTTGACGTAAGATTTGAGGTTAAAAATCGAACAGTTTCGTTGTCATTATGGCTTTCTGTAGTAGAAAAAACGATCGCCGGAGGGAATTGAAGCGTTCGTATCCGAACGTTGTCGTGTTCGTTTTTCATAGTAGCCAATTCACGAAACGATCGTTTTTTTGTTCGTATCCGATCACTTTCGTTTGACTAGAGTAGGCCCCCTGATATATGTTCATAATCTAACGGTGACAACACAACCCTCCTTCTACCACAGTGGAATAGATACCATATAGGGGTGATCCTCTATGGTGGTGACTTCGCCGCCGATGATGAAGGGCGTCGCGACCTTAATTCACAATTATTTATGTGTACTTATTAGTGGCGAATTTCCGTATTTACCTCGATCATGGAAGTATTAAGTACTACGTACAAGTGACCTCGATATCAGTACCTGTCATGTCAAATTGATAATTTCGCTGACAAAGTCAAGAAATGACAGTATCTATGGTGTATTCAAAAAGTTCTTAATCATTCCGTAACATATTTTCCCGAAATTCTAAATGAAAAAATTGATAAATCGTTGTAATTTATAGCCTATATGTTAATCTGATGCATAAACAATATTCGTGTAAAATTTCAGTAAAATCTGTTCAGTAGTTTTTGCGTGAAAACGGATCATCCATCCATCTATCCATCCATCTATCCATCCATCTATCTATCTATCCAAACAAACTTTCGCGTTTATAATATTAGTGGGATTACAATTATCCGTGCAATTATCACTTATTTTTGAAGTCGGTGCCAGCCTCTCGGTACCTAACGTAGACTGTTGTTGTATGACGCGCGCAGCCGGCAAATCCACACACGACAGTATACATTTATTTGTTTGGCTGGCACCGACTTCAAAGATAAGTGATAATTGTAATATTTAATAATTATGTATTAAGGATAGAATTACTTACGTTATTTATCGCTTTTTAGTTTTGATCGTTTGTGTTTTTTTTTGAAGTCGGTTTATTTTTTTTTTAATAATTTTATTTCTCTATTTTTAGTTGCGTTAATGTGCTGTGACCATGAATATAGGTTAATTAATGTCCTTAAGAGTTTTACTTAGGAATGAAAAATTTTGTTTTAAGTCAAGTGAAGACTTTGCGATCTAGAATCAAGCATATCACTTACCAAATCACCTGCCCTATTAGCCCTGCATAAGTACATACTACTACCTAGTTTAATATCGACCAATGTCAGTACTGTCCCCTAACTCCTAACCGTTAAGGAGTTCTGTGGCTTCATCATCAGCACCAGATGTTGACGCCCGGAAGCATATACCTGAGTATAATATGATTACGTAACAAAAGCACCATATGGGCATACAATTTTCGGTTGTTGCCCTCAATTGCTCCAAGATCCCATCATCAGATCCTGACTTGGTGATAATGGGACCACCTCGGAAGTGTCCTCTGTCGAACTGTCGAAAAAATTTTGAAATCTATCCATAATTGACGGAAATATCGGTGAACATACATAAAAAAAAATATTATACATACAGACGAATTGAGAACCTGCTCCTTTTTTCGAAGTCGGTTAAAAAAAAATATACATATAGACGAATTGAGAACCTCCTCCTTTCTATATATATATTATAATCTACTGATTCCAATGAAGGATCCGAGTACAAGCCATGAATCATGACGATATGTACTATGTTCAATTATGTCGAAATCTTTAATTTCCAGGGCAGAGCCGTCGAAGTTAGACCTGCGCGCGGGCAGCACCTACCGCAAGAACGGCACCATCATCCCCATCTCCGAGGTCTACGTGCACCCCGAGTACAACCACCCCGAGCACAACAAAGACGTGGCCGTGTTCAAGACGACGGACAAGATCCAGTTCTCGGACACGATAAAGGCCATCCCGTTGGCGAGCGAGGGGCGGGCGCTGGTCGTCGGCAGCATGATCGTCATCAGCGGTTGGGGGAAGACGTGGGTTGGTAGATCATTTTTTTTATTGCTGTGGGTGGCAGACGTAGGTTAAGCTAATATGTAAAAAAAATATATGTAAACTAGCTTTTGCCCGCGACTTCGTCCGCGTGTTTAAATTTATACATACAAAAGCTTTTTCCCGCTAACTCCCGTTCCCGTGGGAATTTCTCAAAATACAGCCATAACTAAACTTTATATTTACTAAGGTACCTGCATGCCAAATTTCAAGCGTCTAACTTAAGCGGTTTAGATTTTTCATACAAAAGGATTTTCCCGCTAATTCCCGTTCCCGTGGGAATTTCGGGAATTCCTTTCTTAGTGCACCCCTACGGTACCTAAGCTACGTCCCTTCCAAATTTCAAGTGCCTACGTTTAGCCGTTTGGCCTGTGCGTTGTTATGTCAGTCAGTCAGTCAGTCAGTCAGTCAGTCAGTCAGTCAGTTTCTCCTTTTATATATATAGAAGATAAAGTATGGCATAGCGAATCTTCGCTCGAATTGAGCCGCCCGTCCGGGTATTTCTGCCGGTGAGTAGGGTTTCCGGAGCTCGTGGGAGGTTAGGGTTGCGCCGGCATGACGGTGACAACTGACAGGTAACTGACCAGTTACTTGCCCGTTGTCACAGCGACTGAGCTTCTCTTTCGATTTCCATCAGGCGTAGGGTAGCCAAGCCATTAAGTCGAGCCATCTGATGTTAAACGGTCACCGATGCTCATAGATTCTGCAATACCAGGGGCACAGCTAAGCTGCTGCCTACCGTGAGGAACACTCTTTAGACCACGTTCGGATTAGGACAAGTCGTAGCGATTAGGTGTTACCGCGGATAAGCTCCCAGAGCTTACAGGAACGCGGAAAAAAAATATTGAATGAAACGAACAGTTCCTTGCTAATCTATACTAATATTATAAAGCTGAAGAGTTTGTTTGTTTGTTTGAACGCGCTAATCTCAGGAACTACTGGTCCGAATTGAAAAATTCTTTTTGTGTTGAATAGACCATTTATCGAGGAAGGCTTTAGGCTATATAACATCACGCAACTATTAGGAGCGAAGATATAATGGAAAATGTATGTTCGCGCGCAAGGTGAGCGCGGAGTGTTAGTCAACGCGCGGGGGGGGGGGGGGGACCGCGATGCCCCGCGCTGCCCCGCAACGCCCCCTCTCAGCCGCCTGGGGCACTGGGACGCCGTGAAACGGAGTCGACGACGGAACTCGGACGCAGACGCAGCTGCCACGCGCTCCGAATATAATCCCTTCACAATTATCAAGTTTCAATGTAAAAACAAAGGGGAAGACTATTCCACGCGGACGAAGTCGCGGGCACTGCTAGTAATAAGATAATTGAGAAGTAAAAGAGCGACCTATCATCTTTTCGCTTCAAGCCAACCTTACCTGCCTGCGTTTCATCCTGTCAAATAACAAACGAGGCTCTGGCAGCCGACTGGTGGCGGTATAACCATCACAATTGAAGGTGTAGCTAAATATCACAAACCGATGATGACCAGCAGTGTCGTCGAATCGAGAAACTACGCCCTGCGATCGCCAACCCGCCTGCCCAGGTAAAGCCTCCAGATAATTTATTTGCTCGAAACATGTGTACATAGATGGAAGGTCAATAATACAGGTTTCAACATGTCGTACCTTTACGGTGTACAAATTATATAAAACTTTGACTATGTAGGTACTTATAATAATTAATTCATGCAAAATTTTTGTCACATAAATAGTCCGTCAATTTATAATAACATTTCTTAATTAGTATTTTTTTCACTTTACATTTAAACTCACTTAATTCTAATTTTCGCAATGTCAGGGGGAGATTGTTATAAATTCTAGGTACCATACATAATACACTCTTATTCATGAGTGCCGTCTTTGAAGCAGGCACCCATAGGTAATCTTATGTTGTCGCGTCGATTCCTGCTGACAACATCGGATATTACTGGGAACAGTTGTGGATTGGATTTTGCATACAATACAACTTCTAATATGTATAAAGACGGGAATGTTAGAATTTTGTGTTTTAGGAATAGGGGTTTGCAACTATCAGTTGGTTTTAGTCCAAACATAGCTCTTATGCACCGCTTTTGCATTTTGAAAATGAGGTCTTTATCAGTGGAGTTTCCCCAGAAGATAACACCATATCTCAAAACTGACGCAACTAATCCATGGTAAGCCAAAAGCAAAGAATCAGTATTTACCAGAGGGGCTAATTTATATAAAGCGTAAGAAGAACTGCTTATTTTTTTACTTAGGTACTCTATGTGTTTCTTCCAATTAAGTTGCCTGTCTATATATAACCCTAAAAATTTTGCGCTGTCAGTTTCATTTAATAAAACTGTAGAGAGGTCACTTCTGTACCTGGTCTACATTAAATATATTTTCAAAATAACTATCAGGGGGTGATAACTGATCGCTACTGATGCCAAAAATTTTTGTCTGATTGTCCGTCTGTCCGTCTGTCCGTCCGTCCGTCCGTCCGTCCGTCCGTCCGTCAGTCAGTCTGTCTGTCTGTCTGTCTGTATGTTCGTTATAGAAACAAAAATTGGACAGATTTTAACGAAACTTGGTATGATTATTCTTCATACTCCTGGGCAGGTTATAGTATACTTTTCATCAGGCTACAATCAACAGGAGCAGAGTAGTAACGGGAAGTGTAGGGAAAACGAGAGAAATTTTTATCTGCATGTTTGATCGCGCATCACGCGAAAACTACTGCACAGAATTAAATGCGGTTTTCACCAATGTATTGCTAGAGGTCTAACTTAAAGTTTAGGCACCATTTTATGGGAGTCCGATATTTTTGAAACCCGATATCCACGCGTGCGACGCCGCTGGCACAGCTAGTGATGAATATAATTTTGGTTTGTAATCACTGGACCACTTAATTAAAGAGAGCTAGTCAGACTCACGCTCCGCCAATATAAAATGCCATTTTCATTTTGTTTGGCCAGCACGATGCCCCCACAACCTCCGAGAGGATATTGTATGTGGACATCCCAGTGGTGGACCACGTTCAGTGCGAGCTGATGTACCCTACGTTGCTGACCAATTACGAGTTCTGCGGTGGATACTTCTCCCTAGGAGGTCAGGGAACGTGCAAGGTGAGGTCGTAACTTTCTATATCGAAACTAGTTCTTTTTAACCGACTTCGAAAAAAGGAGGAGGTTCTCAATTCGTCTGTATGTATAATATATTTTTTTTTTTTATGTTTGTTCACCGATATTTCCGTCAATTCCGCCGATTTCAAAAATTTTTCGACAGTTCGACAGAGGATACTTCCGAGGTGGTCCCATTTTCACCAAGTCAGGATCTGATGATGGGATCCTGGAGAAATTGAGGGCAACAACCGAAAATTGTATGCTCATATGGTGTTTTTGTTACGTAATCATATTTTACTCAGGTATATGCTTCCGGGCGTCAACATCTGGTGCTGATGATGAAGCCAAAGAACTCCTTAACGGTTAGGAGTTAGGGGACAGTACTGACATTGGTCGATATTAAACTAGGTAGTAGTATGTACTTATACAGGGCTAATAGGGCAGGTGATTTGGTAAGTGATATGCTTGATTCTAGATCGCAAAGTCTTCACTTGACTTAAAGCAAAATTTTTCATTCCTAAGTAAAACTCTTAAGGACATTAATTAGCCTTTATTCAAGGTCACAGCACATTAACGCAACTAAAAATAGAGAAATAAAATTATTTTTAAGAAAAAAATTAAACCGACTTCAAAAAAACACAAACGACCAAAACTAAAAAGCGATAAATAACGTAAGTAATTCTATCCTTAATACATAATTATTTAAATATTACAATTATCACTTATTCTTGAAGTCGGTGCCACGCAGCGCCACCTAGCCGAAGCTTGTACTATGGGTACTAGACAACTGATAAACTTACTTAGATACTTTTTTTTAAAATAAATATCTGCATATTATACATAGAAACCACCCAGACCAATACAAACAAACATGTTAATTCGCATAAATGTTTGTACTGTCCGGGGATCGAACCCACGACCCTTGGCTCAGAAGGCAGAGGTCACTACCAAACGAGCCAGCTATGAATTTTTGAACCTTAACGAGTTGTTTTAATGTTCAGGGTGACTCCGGCAACGCGGCGGTGCAGGACGGCGTGGCGGTCGGCATCGTGTCCTACGCCGTGGGGTGCGGGCAGCCGCTGTTTCCCAGCGTGTTCGTCGACATCGCCGCCAAGCCCATCAGGGACTTCATCAAGGAGAAGACCGGATTATAATCAATCAATCAATCAACAGCCTTGGTTCGTCCACTGCTGAACGTAGGCCTCCTTTAATTCTCGCCACATTTCTCTATCTCCTTCCTTGGCTTCTCCCATCTCGCAGTTCAAATTCAAATTCTTGTGATACATTTTGGTCTTATCTGGGGGCACGGTTGTGCCCCCTCCAAGATATACCAAGCGAAGCGCAAGGTTACTACCTATCTTTTCTCGAAAGGTTTCGTCGTTTATTTGAACCTTATAAGGTTCTTCTAAAGTTCTCAACTTAACGAGTTGCGGGGCGTCCTACACCACGTTTGCCGGATTCAAAACTTACTCGTATTAATAGCATATTAGTGGCATAGCAAAGCCCAGCAATGTGACATCGTAATAAAGTGATATTTATTGAGTACTATTGTTTTGTTATTTTACATTAATTTCAACAAGCTATTACAGTTTAACACCCGTATTCATAAACGTTACTATGCGACGCGCGGACGCACAGGTACCCAAAACCTATTCACAGACAACACTTGAGTGCCGGACGCCATATTAAATGCCTTACTTCGCATAGTGTTGTTAGTTTTCATACACGAGTATTGCTTGTGTCACCAAAGGGAAATCTAACCGTTCATGAAAATATACAAGGCCTTCCCGACTAAGATCCTAAATTAGAATTATATTTAAATGGTTAATGCATGTATGAGAAAAAATTCAGTTCCTATAAGTTTCCTCCAAGTCTCCCTCATCTCTTTGCCCTCCTCAAGTACTTAGTTTGGCCTAGTCGTTGTAGTGTCAAAATCAACTGTAATTGTATGTATTTGACAATGTATAATATTTATGCTTGGCTTTACTAAAAAAATCAAAATACCTTTATTCACATAGACTTAAAATAAACACTTATGAATCGTCAAGTAAAAAATAATGTAAAAATGTGAATAAAAGCAATTTAAAAGAAGCTACCGCCGTGTTCGAAAAGTAGATTTCTACCGAGAAGAAACGGCAAGAAACTCGGTAGTTACTCTTTTTAAATCACCAATTGTTACATGTTTTGGTATAACAACATTTTTTAATATTTTAAAGTTAAACAATGCAAAATAAAGGTTGAGTCTATACAATGCAAAGTTTACTATGAAGCAGCAGTCCAGGAGATGTCGTCGTTGAAGAAATCTTCTACTCTATAATAGCCCCCTTTTATAAGTAAGGACTTCATGTATGATTTGAATTTGTGAATGGGCAGTTCAACAATATGTTCCGGTAACCTGTTGAACATTATACCTGTGAAGAGATGCTTAGAACTAGATTCTTACTCAAAAATGTGTACACACAGCATGATAAAAAATATTATTTAAGTATTCAATGTATATTAGATAAATTATAAGATGTTACCGGGCGATTCTCCGAAACTACAAAAAAACGTGTCCAGAGCCGGAAACAACATGTTTTTAAACGATTTCTTAAAATTGTTCACTTGAAGTAGGTAGATAAAATTGGTATCTACCATGGCCAATATATAAAACTTATGTAATATTTAACCTTTAACTGGTGACGTGGGGGCCGCTCAGGCCTAGCCAAAGTAAAAATATTGAATTACTCCCCTCTCTCGCATGCTACGCATATGAGACTTCTAGTACCTTCAAGTTTAGTCAGCTAGAGGCCACTAAAAGTGGTGAATGTATTGTCGCACGCAAATTTGGTGAGTAAATTCGTTTTAAAGTTTTTTGTGGGCCTCTCAGACCCCACGTCAGTATTTACGTAACTTTTTGAAAAGTTCTTTATGTTTATATTTTGTGTTTTTACTTTAAATATTTGATTAGCTTTTCTAAAATGGAACCGAGTAAATCATTCGGAAGAAAACGGTCATCCAATAACGATGATAGCCGACATATTAGTATATATGGAAGATTTGCTATGCCCAGTAATAGTAATTTTGGGTCTGACTTGAACAATGAGGGTGTTTCAAAATGAAATATCCAATAGATGGTGTCATGCAAGCCTGCAGCCAACATTCATGTGATTGGTTAGTTGCTATGTAAATGTCAGTGCCATGTCAGAATTAACCAATTACTTCCAGTCGGACCTGATGCCTATGTGATGGCATCTGCTGGAATCTTTTTTCAGAAAACCCTTATTATTAGGATTCTAGCGGTTCAGACGTAGATTTTTACACTGACTTAGAATCCGAAGAACATGATGAGCAAGAAGTATTATTGAAAGACGATGTTCCACTGTCATCTGTTGGTAGTTTGACGCGAGTGATAGGGTCTGCTATGCCTAAGAATCCAGAAGTTCCAGCAGACGTCGTAAAACAAAGGAGAAGGTACCATACGTGTCCACTGAAGCTTCAGAGGAAGTCTACATACATGTTACATAATGTAAAAAGCGTCTTTGCCTTCAATGCGCGGAGAAAGTGTGCCCAGATTGTGCGTAAATTGTGAAATTTGATGCCTTGCAGTTTTTTATATTCTCTATAGTACCACGGTTCTTTATTATTTAGTTTATTAGAGTCATTATTGAACTTTTATAATAAAGATAAATTTGTTTGTTTTGTTGAAAAAAATAAAGCATTTAAGGAGATTTCTGATTTCAAGTCATTTCTGCCTAAGAAATATTAACTGTAATTTAATTGTTAAAAATAAGACTTATTTTAATTAAAAACGTTTAATAATTTTGTTTATTTTATTAGAACTACATTTATTTAATGTAATTATAAAATATCAGGACAAATTAAACCTCTAGCTTAAAAAAAAAGCCGTTTTTAAGTACGGGCCTCTGAAGCCCCCACGTCAGTGCTTACGTAAAATTAAAACCACGTCACCAGCTAAAGGTTAAGTATACTTTTATTAAAAAAAATTAATGAACACCCGATTTTTCAGTTTACTGGCGCGTCCAAACGCAAATTTTTCAATTTTAAAAAAATATTTTAAATATAAAAATATCGATATCGATTCTTATTACTATTTCATTCGATACTTGCAATATTTAACATTAATAGAATAAGCAGTTTAAGTGATTACTTACAACATTCAGGAAAAAAGATACCGTAATTTTAAATTTGTCCAACGGAACAGCACTAATTGATCTGGCGCGGTAGATCACAGTTCGTGTGAGTTTATTGTGACGTCAATGTGGACTGCAACATCTCTTTAAACTCAGTCCCCGGACAGCCAGCAAGAGGAGCACACGTGTCTACGTTGCTCGAGAAGAAATTTATAAGCATAAACATAACGTAACCTGGCTTTTGTAAGGCATCGCTCCTAAATTTTATGAACTGATTACCTCCTGATGTACATGGAGTTGTGTTTTGTGTACTGTACAAAAAATATAGTGTTTTTTTTTCTTTACATAAGGGTAATGTTAACATATTCCTAGAGTGCACGTAACAAAATATATTTGCCATTGATTGAAAAAATCTCATAATTCTGTCACTAATTCACCTGTATTTTCCTGGCGAATTCATCATCATCATCAGCCTATCACAGTCCTGCTGGACATAGGCCTCTCCAGTTGTTCGCCACTTAAGGCAAACATCTCGAGGATATACCCATAATCGCCACGCTGGGCAGGCGGGTTGGCGATCGCAGGGCCTGATAATGACGCCTTTTACATTGTTCGGCTTCTGATTAATCCATCTTTAGTATAAAGTAGTAAAACCTACAAATATCTAAAAAAAATCGCGCCAGATCAATGAGCCAAAAACGCTCACTTTGTGAGAATCGCCCGATAAATACAAATATAAACACCCAGACACGGAACAAACACAAGGGTTCATCACACGAATGTTTGTCCCGGGTGGGAATCGAACCCACGACCCTTGGTTCAGAAGGCAGGGGACACTGCCAACTGAGCCACCGAGCCAGTAAGGGAATTTATGTGCAGTAAAAATATTGAAACAATATTTTAATAGATATAAATTATTTATTAAGTAATCAAAAACTAAAATACATACATTTAAAAACTTCAAAAACACAAATGTGCAGGAAACAAAAATAATGATCAGGCACAAAGAGAATGTGCAGGTAATGAATTTATACGGATATGTATCCTAGATTTACATAGGCCTTTACATCCTTGGGACTGGAGCTGATCCACGAGTGGGGATCGGGATACCTGAATCTATTGGTGATTATGGCCGATAGTCACACTTTTGTACGATACATGTTTGTTACAAGATGCAAACTTTGGAACAATTTGTTAAGAATGTGGATTAATACGTGCAAACTCCTCAATCTCGGAGATTCCCCTGCAGCGACGAGCCAGCTCCTCACAGGCCGGTCTTCTCCTTGATGAAGGACCTGACGGGCTTGGCGGCGATGTCGGTGAACACGCTGGGCGCCTCGGGCCGGCCGCAGCCCCGGCCGTACGACGCGATGCCTACAGCCACTCCGTCTTGCGTCGCCGGGCTCCCGAAGTCACCCTGGAGACAAAAAGCACTCGTCAGGATACAAAATAATATCACCATCATCGCAGTTCACTGCTGAACATAGGCTTTTCCAGTTGTTCGCCACTTTTTTCAAACACCTAGAGCCTTTTCCCATAAACGCCACTGTGGGCAGGCGAGTTGGCGATTACAGGGCATAGTTCCTCGCTCCGCTGACACTGCTGCCCGTCATCGGCCTGTAGTATTAGCTAATCCTTCAATCGTGATGGCTATACAGACGATTGCCAGTGCCTCGTTTCTTGTTTGGCAGGATACACCACGGGCAAGTGAGGGTGGCTTGGAGCGAGAAGATGTTACATCGCTTCCGTACATCCCATGAGATGGGCTGGTTCTTCTAAATCCGGAAAAGTACGGCACTAAGACAAGATGTACTGAAGAGCTCTTACGTTGCACGCGCCGATGTCGCCCATGAAGAAGTTTCCGGCGCAGAACTCGTTGTAGGTCAGCTGGTCGGGGTAGGTCTGCGCGCACTGCGAGTGCTGCACCACCGGCAGCTCCACCGACATCAGCTGCTCCGGGAGCGTGGATGAACCCTCCTGCAAGGTGCAACAGATTTATTAATCAACAGCCCTGGTATGTCCACTGCTGAACGTAAGCAACCATTTTTCTATCCCGGACTTCCGCCACCCAGTCACTGCCAGAAGTTCTTCTAAGGTCATCACGAGTTGCTGGGCGTCCTACACTACGTCTGCCTAAGAACGGTGTCCATTCCAAGACTCGTCTACTGCACCTGTTATCAGTTCTAAGCCCAGCCCGCTGCCACTTCAGCGTTCTAATATTTTGAGCTATATCGGTAGCTTACGTCCTATGACGTATATGCTCGTTTCGTAACAGATCTATAGCAAAAGCTTTTCGACTTTTGCTATTCGGCCGGATGCATCATGGGCAGGTGAGGGTAGTTTGGAACGAAAAGATGATCGAACCCCTATACATCCCTCTCACAGTAGCCACTTTTTAATAATATAAAGTCGTCCCTACACACTCACAATATCCAGACGGCTACCGCGCACCAATCTCGATCGGGAACCTCCAACCGCCCTCAATATTGTAACACCACGTTCGTCAGCTGTACTTCGAAGATTATAATAAACCAGCGCCTATCAAGTTTACAGTCCACTTCATTTACCACCAGGACCTATCGAAGACATTGGTCCTTTCTTCCGTTTTACTAATGTGAAACGGAAGAAATTTAAAGGTTTTTTAATACTTAGTCACCTTGATTCTGCCCCAGCCGGTAACAACGACCTTGGTGTCGGCGATCACGGCGCGGCCCTCGCTGGGCAGGCGCACGGCCTTCAACTTCTCGGAGAACACGAGCTTCTCAGCCGTCTTCAGCAGCGCCACGTCCTTGTCGTTCTGAGGCGTGTTGAACTCCGGATGCACAATCTTCTCAGTGATCGGGATGATATCTCCTTGGGAGCGGAACGTGCTGCCCCCGCGGACGGTTATCGATGATACGTCTGCCCTGCAAGCCGTTGAATTAGAGTTACAAATGCTGATGTCTGGCAACCGACTGGTAGTATCACTATCACCATTGACGGCGTAGCTAAATGCCACAGGCCGATGACTGGCAGCAGCGTTACCGGAGCAAGTAGCTACGTCCTGCGATCGCCATTAAGTATAGGTTGGTAGAAGGTGGAAGCTTGGAAGCTCTCATGGCAGCTCCCGTCGCTCCCCTAAGGGAGGGGCCTGTGGGGCTTGCATAAGTGGGCCGCGCCAGTGGTGTCACGGCAGTTCATAGGTTCCACTCCAGGTCCCGTGACACCAGCCTATCAGCATGTGACGGAAGGACCAGGGTTTTTTAGTGCATTTTTCCCTGGTAATAATAAAAAAAAGCTTTCCAGATGTTTGGTCAAAGCGGCGAAAAACTGGAGAGGCTTATGTTGAAATGTTGCTAAAAACTTTCTTAAAATGGCTTCTCTAGTAGGTATAGAGCGAAATATGTATCTACGACCAAAGTCGTTTAACCAGTTTTTCTTAAACGTACCATTTCGGACAATTTTATAAACGTATTTCCAGACTCGTTAAATAACTTTACAGAAATTGAAATCTGGTTTATAACTATACAAATATTGTTTCAATTTGTTAACTAGTTAATAATAAATAATAACTTGAAATGTTAGCTTACCAGCGAACGCAGTGGGCGGCAGTCAGGATGTACTGGTCACTGATGATGAATCCGCCACAAAATGAATTGTCGTGGATTTTGATCGAAACCTGTAACACATTAAATAAGTAAATAAATGGCATAAGACATGCCTGGGCCTTACAGCGCCATCTAGTCCCAAACTAAGCCGAAGCTTGTACTAAGGGTACTAGACAACTGATAAACTCACTAAAAACCTTTTAGTTCAAAACAAATACATATTATTACACATTAGCAAGTACCCAGACCAATACAAATAGATATAATTAATAATTTGATAAAGAGAGGTAGGGCATAGCGAATCTTCGCTCGAATTGAGCTGCCCGTCCGGGGAAGGACTTCCACCCTATAGAATACTACAGCCAAATGACCTCCGGGTCGTGTTTCTGTCGGTGAGTAAAGTTTCCGGAGCTCGTGAGGTGAGTGCTGCATAGGCGCATCTTTACGCTCCAAACTACCCTGACCTGCTTGTGGTACAACCTGCTGAATGACAATCGAGAGTCTGGCAGCCGACTAATGACGGAATAACCATCACATTTGTAGGCGTAGCTAAATACCACAGGCCGATGACGGGCAGCAGCATCACTGGAGCGAGGAGCTACACCCTGCGATCGCCAACCCGTCTGCCCAGCGTAGCGATTATGGGTACATCCTCCAGGTGTTTGCCCAAAGTGGCGAGCTATTTGAAAGGCCTATGTCCTGCAGTGGACTGCGATAGGCTGATGATGATGATGACGCGTCTATGGTTCCACGTACCTGGTAGGGGCGTTGGTCAATGGTGATGGGCTGGCCACCTAGGATGTGGTGCCCCACCGTCCCGTTGGCCGGCGCACTCGTTGTCGCAGCCTCCTGGGGGGCACCTGTTCACAGGAGGTCATCATCATCTAACTACTGCAGTCAAGCTTAATATACATATCGATATCTTTTGATAGGAGGCCGAAATCGTCGAAGTTGATAATCTTAACTAATACCGTTTGTTTGTTTGTTTGAACGCGCTAATCTCAGGAACTACTGGTCCGAATTGAAAAATTCTTTTTGTGTTGAATAGACCATTTATCGAGGAAAGCTTTAGGCTATATAACATCACGCTGCAACTATTAGGAGCGAAGAAATAATGGAAAATGTAAAAAAAAACGGGGAAAAAATAACTATTCCACGCGGACGAAGTCGCGAGCACAGCTAGTTATTGATAAAAATAATTTAAAATAAAGATCTTTTTCTGCAAATAGATTCATGAGTAGTACGAATAGGTACTTTTAGAATTTTCCTACAAGTTCGAGGATGGTTCTTACACAGAGATTAACGGAAAGAAGTAGAGACAGGAGGATGATTCTTACGCAGAGAAAAAAAAGCGTAGGTGTAGGTACAGCGTCGGCTAGTCTAATAAAAAATCTAAGTGCAAATGCTGCTTGACAGTTATTTTGGATGCGTTACTATGTATACGTATAGTAAGTCATCTATAAGAAATATAATAAAGAAAATAAAAAAATAAAATAAAAATAAATGTAAGTGTTATTTTTTTTTAAAGAAAATTACCAAAATATTTAAATATCTCACTTACCGAAACAGCTGCACCCGACCGCAGCTAAAATCAGAATAAATGCGAATTTATTCATTTTCTTATTTTTTTTGTCAGTTGCTGAGAGAGTAACTGAGCGAGCGATGCGCAGGAGTATGCTTTGAGAGGAAAGCGCGGCCATTATATAGTCGGCCGGCGTGACGTCACGAGCGGACGCGCTACGTAGCTGTTTACCTAAGTCGGCTACGAATCGTAGCAGGTGACTACGCTTAGTAGCTGATAACTACGAGTTCGAAAACTAATTCTGTAACGTTTCGGAAATCTTGTCAAGAAGTTGAAGTATTCTGAATAGGTGTCGTAGAACACGACTACGGTTATATCGGAAAACGGGCAGCAGCGTTTACAAATAAATCTTACTGCGGTCACTAACCCGCTTGCCAAGCGTACTTAGTGACTTTTTTTATAGTAGGTACTTAGGACGGAAATAATGCCGTCATAGGAAAGCCATGCATAGCATAGCCGTGTTCTATGGTCCTTCGTACGGGCGGCTGAATTCGAGTGAAGATTCGCTATGCCCTAAACGCTAAGAGAAGTATCTTAAACTGAGGCGAATCCCTATAAGGGGGGTACCTATGCCTAGCTGTGACGTGGCAGGCTGGTGATGACCAATATTGGGCTCGTGTCTTTTCTTTTTTTATATAGTAGCTCGACATAAATAAATGGCTTCCCTACATCTGATGGAAAGCGATCTCCTTGGAATTTGGCCGATGTGATGAAATTTCTTTAGGAGAGTAGTATTTGATTTATTACACAATTGTAAATTTTTTACCTTAACCCGAATAATTTTGTTACCTTTTCGACGGATTATGTACGTACCCAAAGTTATGAGTTTTAGAAGTTATTGAATACATTTTTCCAATTTGGAAGCGTCTCTCGCGCAAACTATTCAATTTAGAAAAAAAAATATTAGAAACTTCAATATAATTATTAAAGACCTATTCATAGATACGCCAACGTATGGGTTTGCAGAAAAAAGAAAACAGAGTTTTTGCGTTCATAAACATGTCTCACGTATTGGTCTGGGTGTTTGTTTATTATGTCTAATATCAGACAACATCACATACATTGCTCCAATCCCAAAGTAAGTAGCTTACGCACTTGTGTTATGGGTATCAGAACAACGAAGGTACCACAAATAAATACTTAAATACAAATACAAACAGCCAGACACGGAACAAACACAAGTGTTCATCACACGAATGTTTGTCCCGGGTGAGAATCGAACCCACGACCCTTGGTTCGGAAGGCAGGTAATGCGTATGTATGTATGTATTCACAAAAAAAAACTAAGTGTTTTTATCAGTTATCTAGTACCTATTCAAAGCATAAACTTCTTCTTAGTTTGGGGCTAGATGGCGCTGTGTGGCCCAGCGTGGGGTATCTTGTTCTAAGTACATGGGATGGTGAAAGTTTAGTAAGTAATACCTAGTAGAGTTTATACGAGTCACCGGCTCTATGGCAAGTTGATAAGGCATGGAATAATCCCCAGAACATTTTCACTAGACACTTTTTGGTACTAACCTAAAGTCACGACCTACTGATGATATGCTGAGTATAATTTCACAAGGTATCAATCTTTAATTAAAGGTCAAAGAAAGATAGTAAAGTTAAGGTTAAAAGAGTTACTGATAGTTTACATAATCAATGCAATAAAAAGAACAGTGTTTTCTCGACATATCTGTACATTGAATATTTTTATAAAAAGAAATGACGATGACAAGAACTCGTGTAATGCTGGTGGAGGTACCTCCGCACCTACCACCCGCTGAGCCCTTCAAATAGCTAATAAGTCTGGTCAACATCATCATCAGCCTATTGCAGTCCACTGCTGGCCATAGGCCTCTCCAGTTGTTCGCCACCTAGGGCAAACTTCTGGAGGATATACCCATAATCGCCACGCTGGGCAGGCGGGTTGGCGATCGCAGGGCGTAGCTTCTTTCTCCGGTGACGCTGCTGCCCGTCATCGGCCTGTGGTATTTAGCTACGCCTTCTATCGTGATGGTTTTACCGCCACCAGTCGGTTTGCCAGAGCCTCGTTTGTTGTTCGGCAGGATGCACCACGGGCAGGTGAGGATGGCTTGGAGCGAAAAGGTGATAGGTGGCTCGCTTACATCCCACTGGTACTGGTCAACATAGCTATGGCTATACTATTAGAGATATCTCCTCAGAGAGACCTCTCAGCACAAATTGTTCCTCCTGATGAACATTGGAATGCAAGCCACCCTCACAAGCCTCTGGTGCATCCTGCCTAACAACAAACGAAGCTCTGGCAACCGACTGGTGGAGGCGTAACCACAGTCCGAAGATAAGCAGCAGAAGGCAGCTACGCCCTGCGATCGCCAACCCGCGATAACGTTGACGTGACACGTGACGATTATGGTAAGCCTCTAGATCGTCCAAAGTGGCCAATAAATGGAGAGGCCTTTGTCCAGCAGTGGACTGAAAGAGCGTGATGATGATGATCATGAGTTATCAAAGTTTTTTTTTATAGTGGCTCAACATAATGGCTTCCCTAGCTACGCCTGATGGAAAGCGAAAGAGAGGCCCAAGTCGCTGTGACAACTGGCAAGTTACTGGTCAGTTACCTGTCAGTTGCCACTGCCATGCCGGCCCAACCCGGGGTGCAACATGGGAAGCCTCCGCGTGTGGCTGTCCGTTAATAATCTCCTTCGGGACATTGTTAGCGGATGGTCCTGGCGCACCCCGGGCAACGGCGGGTAGTAGAGTTGTTGATGCTACCCGACGGCTAATTCCCTAGTAGGGAGCGCGCACTAGTGCGTGGCTCTGGAGCCGAGAGTGTCGGCGTCCATTTTGTGTTCGTGGACGCCTTCCACGGCAGTGCACTTGTGCACACCAAGTTGGGGCCTTTATGGCCAGAGGTGGATGAGAGGTCACTGGCTCATCCTACCTCATACGATGGGGCTTATGCCCGCAGGAGCGAAAACGACCGGATTTGACTTGGGCCCAAGGCCAATTCACCCGGACGAGACAGAGAGGGAGATTGCGCTATGCGCAATGCTGATGTGGTGCATTGCACCACTCAGCCGATGTTGGTGCCTTCGGGCGTAGGATGGCGGTGCATCACCGCGGCTCGGCGGGTCCTTCGGCCACGGTTCTCGTGGCCGTTGGATAGGTCCTTTATGGATTGGTCGCCGGGCAACCTGTTTCCCCTCGCAGGAGGGACCAGGGGGCTTGCCTTAATTGGCCGGCCCGAGTGGAGGGAGACCACAATAAAAAACCGCCTGTTATCCCGACTTCGGTCGGGACCAGGGGGCGCGAGCTCAAGTGGAGAAAACCACAATAAAAAACCACCGTGCGGCGGCGGCTGCACGCCCGACGGGGTTCCGCGAGGTCGGCACGGGGATGCCGGCCACGTATTGCACGAACCCCGTCCTTGGAGGAGAGGGACGGCCCTTACGGGCCTGATCTCTAGGTCGCCCCAAGTGGGGGGGCCAGCCCGAGTCTGCCTAGCAGACCAGCGCTGACAGCTTCGCGGTGTTATAGCCCAGGACCCGCGTTGCTGTCGCCCAAGGCGCATTAGACGGTGCAAACCAGGGTTTTTTAGTGGGTATTCTCTGCCGACGCGGAGCGAGTCCCACATAACCCGTCTGCTTCCCCGGGCAGCGGGTATGCGTAAACTGCATTTCTCCCTGGTGAAACAAAAAATAAAAAAAAAAAAATGCCGGCCCAACCCCAACCCCCCACGAGCTCCGGACACCCCACTCACCAGCAGAAACACGACCCGAAGGTCATTTGGCTGCGGTATTTTATAGGGTGGAGGTCCTTCTCCGGACGGGCAGCTCAATTCGAGCGAAGATTCGCTATGCCCTACCTCTCTCAATTTGAAGTTCTCAGAAATCTAAGGTACATTTTTACACGCTACAACGTCGTTCATAGAAATGGCGTCGTAGCAAAAATGTTCCATTAAGCAATTTTGCTGAGTTATCTAAAAAAAAGAAACGTTGGATGTACCTAGATGTCGTGATTGAGTAGCAATTTATCATTATCATAAAGTCTATGCGAACTTAGAATAATTAGGCATGAGAATTAGTAGTTACTTAATAAAAAAATTATTTACATAAAGCTTAAGGTTACACGGATACACCCCAGTGGGTTTTGCCATTCTTCATAATATTATCGAAGAGGGAAAAAAATACGCCTATTGGGTGGGTGTTTATCATTTGGATAACGACGACCTGTTGACCTAGGGCCACCCCAGAGGTGGGTCCCAGTGTCACTGGGTTTCCTGGTAATAAATTCCTTATCAGTTCCGAGTGAGGATGTTGACACTGAGATTACCCGTGTATCGTAATTGTTGGTCCTGCGCTCGGTATCTCTCACGTCGTGCCGAACTGATTGTTTTATTCGAGACTTGCTGTGCCGGCGGCGTCCCAAGCGTGGATATCGGGATTCAAAAATAACGGACTTTCATAAACTGCTGTCTAAACTTTAAGTTAGACCTCTAGCAATACATTGGTGAAACCCGCATTCAATTCCATGCAGTAGTTTTTGCGTGATGCGCGTTCAAACATACAGATAAAATTTCTCCCGTTTTCTTCCCATCACTGCTCTACTCCTTTTGATTTTAGCTTGATGAAAAGCATAGTATAACCTGCCTAGGAGTATGAAAAATAATCGTACCTTCCGTTAAAATACTAATTGCATTTTTGACTTCAGTATCGATCACTAATCACCCCCTGATAGTTATTTTGAAAATATATTTCAGGTACAGAATTGGCCTCTCTACAGACTTAATATAAGTAAGTATAGATAGAAGATATAGATAGGTTTGCAGTCAAACGACTGCAATTCGCTTAGCAAGCGACATCTCAGTCCACGATCCACGATACAAGCTGGCACAGCTAGTGATGAATATAATTTTGGTTTGTAATCACTGGACCACTTAATTAAAGAGAGCTAGTCAGACTCACGCTCCGCCAATATAAAACGCCATTTTCATTTTGTTTGGCCAGCACGATGCCCCCACAACCTCCGAGAGGATATTGTATGTGGACATCCCAGTGGTGGACCACGTTCAGTGCGAGCTGGTGTACCCTACGTTGCTGACCAATTACGAGTTCTGCGGTGGATACTTCTCCCTAGGAGGTCAGGGAACGTGCAAGGTGAGGTCGTAACTTTCTATATCGAAACTAGTTCTTTTTAACCGACTTCGAAAAAAGGAGGAGGTTCTCAATTCGTCTGTATGTATAATATTTTTTTTTTTTTTTTATGTTTGTTCACCGATATTTCCGTCAATTCCGCCGATTTCAAAAATTTTTCGACAGTTCGACAGAGGATACTTCCGAGGTGGTCCCATTTTCACCAAGTCAGGATCTGATGATAGGATCCTGGAGAAATTGAGGGCAACAACCGAAAATTGTATGCTCATATGGTGTTTTTGTTACGTAATCATATTTTACTCAGGTATATGCTTCCGGGCGTCAACATCTGGTGCTGATGATGAAGCCAAAGAACTCCTTAACGGTTAGGAGTTAGGGGACAGTACTGACATTGGTCGATATTAAACTAGGTAGTAGTATGTACTTATACAGGGCTAATAGGGCAGGTGATTTGGTAAGTGATATGCTTGATTCTAGATCGCAAAGTCTTCACTTGACTTAAAGCAAAATTTTTCATTCCTAAGTAAAACTCTTAAGGACATTAATTAGCCTTTATTCAAGGTCACAGCACATTAACGCAACTAAAAATAGAGAAATAAAATTATTTTTAAGAAAAAAATTAAACCGACTTCAAAAAAACACAAACGACCAAAACTAAAAAGCGATAAATAACGTAAGTAATTCTATCCTTAATACATAATTATTTAAATATTACAATTATCACTTATTCTTGAAGTCGGTGCCACGCAGCGCCACCTAGCCGAAGCTTGTACTATGGGTACTAGACAACTGATAAACTTACTTAGATACTTTTTTTTAAAATAAATATCTGCATATTATACATAGAAACCACCCAGACCAATACAAACAAACATGTTAATTCGCATAAATGTTTGTACTGTCCGGGGATCGAACCCACGACCCTTGGCTCAGAAGGCAGAGGTCACTACCAAACGAGCCAGCTATGAATTTTTGAACCTTAACGAGTTGTTTTAATGTTCAGGGTGACTCCGGCAACGCGGCGGTGCAGGACGGCGTGGCGGTCGGCATCGTGTCCTACGCCGTGGGGTGCGGGCAGCCGCTGTTTCCCAGCGTGTTCGTCGACATCGCCGCCAAGCCCATCAGGGACTTCATCAAGGAGAAGACCGGATTATAATCAATCAATCAATCAACAGCCTTGGTTCGTCCACTGCTGAACGTAGGCCTCCTTTAATTCTCGCCACATTTCTCTATCTCCTTCCTTGGCTTCTCCCATCTCGCAGTTCAAATTCAAATTCTTGTGATACATTTTGGTCTTATCTGGGGGCACGGTTGTGCCCCCTCCAAGATATACCAAGCGAAGCGCAAGGTTACTACCTATCTTTTCTCGAAAGGTTTCGTCGTTTATTTGAACCTTATAAGGTTCTTCTAAAGTTCTCAACTTAACGAGTTGCGGGGCGTCCTACACCACGTTTGCCGGATTCAAAACTTACTCGTATTAATAGCATATTAGTGGCATAGCAAAGCCCAGCAATGTGACATCGTAATAAAGTGATATTTATTGAGTACTATTGTTTTGTTATTTTACATTAATTTCAACAAGCTGTAACAGTTTAACACCCGTATTCATAAACGTTACTATGCGACGCGCGGACGCACAGGTACCCAAAACCTATTCACAGACAACACTTGAGTGCCGGACGCCATATTAAATGCCTTACTTCGCATAGTGTTGTTAGTTTTCATACACGAGTATTGCTTGTGTCACCAAAGGGAAATCTAACCAATTAAACACCGTTCATGAAAATATACAAGGCCTTCCCGACTAAGATCCTAAATTAGAATTATATTTAAATGGTTAATGCATGTATGAGAAAAAATTCAGTTCCTATAAGTTTCCTCCAAGTCTCCCTCATCTCTTTGCCCTCCTCAAGTACTTAGTTTGGCCTAGTCGTTGTAGTGTCAAAATCAACTGTAATTGTATGTATTTGACAATGTATAATATTTATGCTTGGCTTTACTAAAAAAATCAAAATACCTTTATTCACATAGACTTAAAATAAACACTTATGAATCGTCAAGTAAAAAATAATGTAAAAATGTGAATAAAAGCAATTTAAAAAAAGCTACCGCCGTGTTCGAAAAGTAGATTTCTACCGAGAAGAAACGGCAAGAAACTCGGTAGTTACTCTTTTTAAATCACCAATTGTTACATGTTTTGGTATAACAACATTTTTTAATATTTTAAAGTTAAACAATGCAAAATAAAAGTTGAGTCTATACAATGCAAAGTTTACTATGAAGCAGCAGTCCAGGAGATGTCGTCGTTGAAGAAATCTTCTACTCTATAATAGCCCCCTTTTATAAGTAAGGACTTCATGTATGATTTGAATTTGTGAATGGGCAGTTCAACAATATGTTCCGGTAACCTGTTGAACATTATACCTGTGAAGAGATGCTTAGAACTAGATTCTTACTCAAAAATGTGTACACACAGCATGATAAAAAATATTATTTACATAAAACAAGTATTCAATGTATATTAGATAAATTATAAGATGTTACCGGGCGATTCTCCGAAACTACAAAAAAACGTGTCCAGAGCCGGAAACAACATGTTTTTAAACGATTTCTTAAAATTGTTCACTTGAAGTAGGTAGATAAAATTGGTATCTACCATGGCCAATATATAAAACTTATGTAATATTTAAGTATACTTTTATTAAAAAAAATTAATGAACACCCGATTTTTCAGTTTACTGGCGCGTCCAAACGCAAATTTTTCAATTTTAAAAAAATATTTTAAATATAAAAATATCGATATCGATTCTTATTACTATTTCATTCGATACTTGCAATATTTAACATTAATAGAATAAGCAGTTTAAGTGATTACTTACAACATTCAGGAAAAAAGATACCGTAATTTTAAATTTGTCCAACGGAACAGCACTAATTGATCTGGCGCGGTAGATCACAGTTCGTGTGAGTTTATTGTGACGTCAATGTGGACTGCAACATCTCTTTAAACTCAGTCCCCGGACAGCCAGCAAGAGGAGCACACGTGTCTACGTTGCTCGAGAAGAAATTTATAAGCATAAACATAACGTAACCTGGCTTTTGTAAGGCATCGCTCCTAAATTTTATGAACTGATTACCTCCTGATGTACATGGAGTTGTGTTTTGTGTACTGTACAAAAAATATAGTGTTTTGTTTTCTTTACATAAGGGTAATGTTAACATATTCCTAGAGTGCACGTAACAAAATATATTTGCCATTGATTGAAAAAATCTCATAATTCTGTCACTAATTCACCTGTATTTTCCTGGCGAATTCATCATCATCATCAGCCTATCACAGTCCTGCTGGACATAGGCCTCTCCAGTTGTTCGCCACTTAAGGCAAACATCTCGAGGATATACCCATAATCGCCACGCTGGGCAGGCGGGTTGGCGATCGCAGGGCCTGATAATGACGCCTTTTACATTGTTCGGCTTCTGATTAATCCATCTTTAGTATAAAGTAGTAAAACCTACAAATATCTAAAAAAAATCGCGCCAGATCAATGAGCCAAAAACGCTCACTTTGTGAGAATCGCCCGATAAATACAAATATAAACACCCAGACACGGAACAAACACAAGGGTTCATCACACGAATGTTTGTCCCGGGTGGGAATCGAACCCACGACCCTTGGTTCAGAAGGCAGGGGACACTGCCAACTGAGCCACCGAGCCAGTAAGGGAATTTATGCGCAGTAAAAATATTGAAACAATATTTTAATAGATATAAATTATTTATTAAGTAATCAAAAACTAAAATACATACATTTAAAAACTTCAAAAACACAAATGTGCAGGAAACAAAAATAATGATCAGGCACAAAGAGAATGTGCAGGTAATGAATTTATACGGATATGTATCCTAGATTTACATAGGCCTTTACATCCTTGGGACTGGAGCTGATCCACGAGTGGGGATCGGGATACCTGAATCTATTGGTGATTATGGCCGATAGTCACACTTTTGTACGATACATGTTTGTTACAAGATGCAAACTTTGGAACAATTTGTTAAGAATGTGGATTAATACGTGCAAACTCCTCAATCTCGGAGATTCCCCTGCAGCGACGAGCCAGCTCCTCACAGGCCGGTCTTCTCCTTGATGAAGGACCTGACGGGCTTGGCGGCGATGTCGGTGAACACGCTGGGCGCCTCGGGCCGGCCGCAGCCCCGGCCGTACGACGCGATGCCTACAGCCACTCCGTCTTGCGTCGCCGGGCTCCCGAAGTCACCCTGGAGACAAAAAGCACTCGTCAGGATACAAAATAATATCACCATCATCGCAGTTCACTGCTGAACATAGGCTTTTCCAGTTGTTCGCCACTTTTTTCAAACACCTAGAGCCTTTTCCCATAAACGCCACTGTGGGCAGGCGAGTTGGCGATTACAGGGCATAGTTCCTCGCTCCGCTGACACTGCTGCCCGTCATCGGCCTGTAGTATTAGCTAATCCTTCAATCGTGATGGCTATACAGACGATTGCCAGTGCCTCGTTTCTTGTTTGGCAGGATACACCACGGGCAAGTGAGGGTGGCTTGGAGCGAGAAGATGTTACATCGCTTCCGTACATCCCATGAGATGGGCTGGTTCTTCTAAATCCGGAAAAGTACGGCACTAAGACAAGATGTACTGAAGAGTTCTTACGTTGCACGCGCCGATGTCGCCCATGAAGAAGTTTCCGGCGCAGAACTCGTTGTAGGTCAGCTGGTCGGGGTAGGTCTGCGCGCACTGCGAGTGCTGCACCACCGGCAGCTCCACCGACATCAGCTGCTCCGGGAGCGTGGATGAACCCTCCTGGAATGTACAACAGATTTATTAATCAATCAACAGTCCTGGTCCGTCCATTGCTGAACGTAAGCAACCATTTCTCTATCCCGGACTTCCGCCACCCAGTCACTGCCAGAAGTTCTTCTAAGGTCACGAGTTGCTGGGCGTCCTACACTACGTCTACCTAAGAACGGTGTCCATTCCAAGACTCGTCTACTCCACCTGTTATCAGTTCTAAGCCCAGCCCGCTGCCACTTCAGCGTTCTAATATTTTGAGCTATATCGGTAGCTTACGTCCTTTGACGTATATGCTCGTTTCGTAACAGATCTATAGCAAAAGCTTTTCGGCTTTTGCTATTCGGCCGGATGCACCATAGGCAGGTGAGGGTCCCTCTCACAGTAGCCACTTTTTATATTAGTAAAACGGAAGAAATTTAAAGGTTTTTTAATACTTAGTCACCTTTATCCTGCCCCAGCCGGTAACAACGACCTTGGTGTCGGCGATCACGGCGCGGCCCTCGCTGGGCAGGCGCACGGCCTTCAACTTCTCGGAGAACACGAGCTTCTCAGCCGTCTTCAGCAGCGCCACGTCCTTGTCGTTCTGAGGCGTGTTGAACTCCGGATGCACAATCTTCTCAGTGATCGGGATGATATCTCCTTGGGAGCGGAACGTGCTGCCCCCGCGGACGGTTATCGATGATACGTCTGCCCTGCAAGCCGTTGAATTAGAGTTACAAATGCTGCTCTCTGGCAACCGACTGGTAGTATCACTACCACAAATGACGGCGTAGCTAAATACCACAGGCCGATGACTGGCAGCAGCGTCACCGGTGCAAGCAGCTACGCCCTGCGATCGTCATCATAGGTTAAGCTTCCAGATGTTTGGACAAAGCGGACAACTGGAGAGGCTTATGTTGAAATGTTGCTAAAAACTTTCTTAAGAAGACTCTAGTAGGTATAGAGCAAAATATTTACGACCAAACTCGTTAAACCAGTTTTTCTTAGACGTACCATTTCGGACAATTTCATGAACGTATTTCCAGACTCCTTAACCGACTTTACAGAAATTTAAATCTGGTTTATAACGAGCTACAACAATACAAATATTATTTCAATTTGTTAATTAGTTAATAATGAATAATACATAATTTCAAATGTTAGCTTACCAGCGAACGCAGTGGGCTGCGGTCAGGATGTACTGTTCACTGATGATGAATCCGCCACAAAATGAATTGTCGTGGATTTTGATCGAAACCTGAAACACATTAAATAAGTACCTAAATAAATGGCATGAGACTTGCCAGGGCCATAAAGCGCCATCTAGTCCCAAACTAAGCCGAAGCTTGTACTAAGGGTACTAGACCACTGATAAACTCACTAAAAACCTTTTAGTTCAAAACAAATACATATTATTACACATTAGCAAGTACCCAGACCAATACAAATAGATATAATTAATAATTTGATAAAGAGAGGTAGGGCATAGCGAATCTTCGCTCGAATTGAGCTGCCCGTCCGGGGAAGGACCTCCACCCTATAGAATACTGCAGCCAAATGACCTCCGGGTCGTGTTTCTGTCGGTGAGTAAAGTTTCCGGAGCTCGTGAGGTGAGTGCTGCATAGGCGCATCTTTACGCTCCAAACTACCCTGACCTGCTTGTGGCACACCCTGCTGAATGACAATCGAGAATCTGGCAACCGACTGGTGACGGAATAACCATCACGATTGTAGGCGTAGCTAAATACCACAGGCCGA
>CM062089.1:15569755-15607408 GCA_031163375.1 Conogethes punctiferalis | reverse complement strand
CAATTTGTACCAAGCCAATGTACAAACTATATTCCTGTAAAGTTTCATTAAAATCCTTTCAGTAGTTTTTGCGTGAAAGTGGAACAAACATCCATCCATCTATCCAAACAAACTTTCACGTTTATAATATTAGTAGGATTTATGAACCTTTTTTACTTCTTTATATGTATGAAACTAGCTGTGCCCGCGACTTCGTCCGAGCGGAAAAGAGTCTCATCCCCTATTTTATCCCCTTGGGGGTAGAATTGATTAAAAATCTTTTCTTAACGGATGCCTCCGTCATACCATCTACCTGCACGCCTTTCAGCCCGATCCGTCCAGTAGTTTGGGCTGTGGGTTGATAGATCACTATGTCAGTCAGTCAGTCACCTTTAAGTTTTATATGTTTAGATGTATGTGACCTAATGTCAATGTCGGTATATTTCCAGGCTCGGTGGCTCATTTGGTAGTGACCTCTGTCCTGAGCCAAGGGTCGTGGATTCGATTCCCGCACAGTACAAACATTTGTGTTCATGAACATGTCTGTTTGTATTGGTCTGGGTGTTTTCTATGTATAGTATGTATTTATTTACAAAAAAATGTATCTAAGTAAGTTTATCAGTTGTCTAGTACCCATAGTACAAGCTTCGGCTTAGCTTGGGGCTAGGTGGCGCTGTGTGGCCCAGCGTGGCATGTCTTGGGTTATTTATTTATTTCCATGAATATTTTTTTAAAGTGAATACAAGAAAAATGTACCTACTAAAACAGTGTACTCAAATGAATAGTTTATAACGAGTCCAAGTTGTTTTCGAGTGGGTGATCCTCTTATCCTGACAGCCGCGACTGCCGGTGGTCATACATCACGGGCTAATGTATGAGATAGCTGCGTTATTTATAGCTCACACGTCTGGGACGCTTACGAAATGTTCTAGCCACTAGAGAGAGATATGTAAGGTACATAGGGCTATTTTAATGTTTTTATATTAACAGTTTGCACGACGTTGTCCCTCTTGAGAAAATTACACTTCCTCTACCTGAAGGTTGTCTAGAAGAGAGCGCTCTAGTGATTGCTAGTGCAATAAGACCGCCTAGATTATATTACTATATTACCTTTACTGTATTTACTCTGTGTTTTTGTGCTATAATTTTTTTAAAATTATAGCACAAAACACAGAGTAAATGTGTAAATGTGCTATAATTTTTTTAAAATTTATTTTAAATATGTACTTGTGTATATATTGTATTATTTATTTTATGTATATAATATATTATTTATTTTATCTTACTTTCACCGTTTGCACTGCCTTCCCTTTTCTTTAGCAATTGTCCTCTACCTGAAGGTTGTCTGGAAGAGATCGCTCCCAGCGATAAGACCGCCTACATTGTACCTACGATATGTTTGTATACTCTTTCCTGTAAATGTTCATGTTTGTGCAATAAAGAATATCTATCTATCTATCTATCTATCTATAAAGAATATCTATCTATCTATTAAGTCTAACATAGATTAAGAGAAGTATAACGAAAATTCGCTCGAATAGGGTAGATGACTATGTTAAATTTTCCATGTTATTTGTTATCTTCCAGAAAGAACCATTAAAATCGGACTGATTTGAAAAATCACAACAAAATTATTCTGAAAAATGAGAGCGCGATAGGCCTTCGAAGATCACCGGTATAATCCATTTCAATATTTTGAAATTAATATACCCACTATATAAGATACATTATTTAGAACATTTTTTGATATGCAATCAATGCCATAAACGCAGTATTTAATATAGACATCAAACAAACTTCTTATACGAGGCATACAAAACACTACGCAAACTCGATCGTGACATCACGATCAACTAGCAGTTAGTATGAAGCGTTTTAAGGCGAATCCATATTCGTGACTTTGAAATTGTGATATCTCGAATTTTTTTTATACTAGCGAAGTAATTTTAACAATGTTTCCATGATCATCAAAATCAACCCAAAACAAAAATTTGTCATCATGCCTATTGAGCCGCCCGTCCGAGGAAGGACCTCCACCCTATAGAATGTCGCAGCCAAATGACCTCCGGGTCGTGTTTCTGCCAGTGAGTAGGGTTTTCGAAAATCTTGGAGGGTTAGGGTTCTCGGTCGGTATCGATCTCCCGCAAACCTTTTCCCCATTAATTGCTTACTTTAATTAGGTGGTATCTTTAGACAGAGAATTCTAAAAATCAAATTTAAAAAAAAATCTTAATGTACTCAAATTATATCATGTATGTATGTTATGATATTATGTATAATTAATTTATATGTATTCTTATGTATATGTTTATGTCTATACAATTTATATATGTACTTATAGTACTTGGTACATTTTTAAAATTGTCTTACCTATTTATAATGGTTTCCTCTACCTGAAGATTGTCTGGAAGAGATCGCTACAAGCGATAAGACCGCCTAAATTGTACTATGTTTTGTCTGTATTATGTTTCCCTGTAATGTCTGTGTTTTGTGCAATAAAGAGTATCTATCTATCTATCTAACGTCCGCTAAAACGAAATCGTAGGCACCAACTAGGACAACATAAAACTAGTTCATCCTAAATAGACCGCAACAACGCCATACCCTAACAGGTCACATAACCCATTTGCACTTTATGTAATACATTCTTGTTTGCCGTTAATGTCCTGTCCTGCTCACATTGGCCAAACGCCAACTAAAAAAATAAGGGAAAACATACTAGTTGGACTCCTCTCAATGTAATTGCAACTTTATTGCGGCGCAATAAAAGCTATTATTTTTAAGACTATTGTTGTTTTCCCTCTATGCTATGTGAGTGTGAAGTAGGTGCCTTTTTTTATAAGAAGGATGACCTCACTCCAGACGATGTTAAACGGTCGGAGGTCCAAAGTTTAGGTCGACAGGCTTAATAGAACAAACCTATTGCGCCTGTCGCCCTCACCCTGAAGGCCCACTGAGATGCCGTTTCACGCGCCACCTAAAGATCCCAGGATCGTAAGAGGAAGGAAACACTTGAGCTGGAAGGGCATTCTATGACTTAATATGGCACGGGCAGGAACGAGAAACTGAACCTCTCGGTGCGCACCACTATCGGCTCTTATTTAGCTTTTTACTAAACAACACCGACAAAACGGCAAACAGAGGATATTTTCATGTTATTTCATTGTCTGTGAGTAAAAGTACACACATCGCCATCTAGCCCCAAACTAAGCCAAATCTTGTAGTATGGGTAGGTACGAGTCAACTGATAGTTACTTACATACTATATGTACAACAATTAAGTATGTTTATTATTTTATTTTTTATTTCGGGGCATGTTAATATTAATATATCATATCAAATGTTTCCACATAAATTGAGCAGCACACTACCCACTTAATTGTTTCTGTTTTGCCTAAAGGTTGACTGGTAGAGAATGCCTACGCGGCATTAAGTTCGCCTTTTGTACTTTATTTTTTATATTGTGCAATAAAGATTAAATAAATAAAATAAATAAATATATTTCATAAAAAATACGTATTCGACATAGCAAATACAAATACCGAGACTAATACAAACAGACATATTCATGCACAAAAATGTATGTAGGTACTGTGCGGGGATCGAACATGCGACCACTGTGCCAGAGGTAGCGTTTACTGCCACTAAAACAAACTGATCACGTCTACTAAGGCCAAGACAAGGACTAGCTTTTTTTATAGTAGCTCGAGATAATGGCTTCCCTACGCCTGATGGAAAGCGACAGAGAAACCCAAGTCACTGTGACAACGGGCAAGTAACTGGTCAACTACCTGTCAGTTGCCACAGCCATGCCGGCCCAACCCTAACCCCCCACTAGCTCCGTACACCCTAATCACCTGCAGAAACACGACCCGGAGGTCATTTGGCTGCGGTATTCTATAGGGTGGAGGTCCTTACCCCGGATGGGCGGCTCAATTCGAGCGAAGATTTGCTGTGACCTACCTCTCTTAAATCTACCTACATTGTACTCAACCAGATCTGCAAATTCTCGATACAAAGTATATCTCAATAGAATTTCCGTTGCAAACGTAATCAAACCAAACTTATATTGCTACGAGCGTAGCACTGCGGCGTAGCATCTCAACTGAGCAACTCTCGTAGCGACGTGACGTAGCAACTTTCGTAGCGATACAGTAGCAAACAACTTTGTATCTGCACCAGCGTTGCCAGAATGTTACTTTTGTAACATCTTCTGTTACTTTTCACCCTTTTATGTTCCTTTCATATGGCTCAACATAATTATTATTTTATAGATAGATTTTTTTTATTTCACAAAACACAAACGTAAACGGGATGTAAGGGAGCGACCTTTTTTTTTTAGAGGGGAATGCATTACGCACCGTCATGCCACCTCCGGGGGGAGGTGACATGGTGTGTGGGACTCACACCTCCCGAAATAGGAGGGTATACCCACTAAACCCCCCTGTGTCGCCAGTGGGCAACAAGTTGCAGGGACACGGGCAACGCCGAAGCATACCGCCGCATCCCTGCATGCCCTGGCCAGCCGTAGATGACAAGCGGCCAGCACTCCTGGTCCGGGAAGGGCAAATACCCCTACCCCCGGCTTCCGGGGAGCAATAGAGTACTCCCCGGGCGGACCTCGTGCAACGGTGTGGCTGCACCCACCACACCGTTACGCGTAAGGGAGCGACCTATCTTATATATCTTTTCCCTCCAAGCCGTCGTGTCGTGTCCGTGGTGCATCCTGCCGGATATCAGACGCGGCTTTGGCTACCGATTGGCGGGTAGCTAAATAGTACAGACCGATGACGGGCAGCAGCATCACTGAAGCAAGAAGCTACGACCTCCAATCGCCAACGCGCCTGCCCAGCGTGACGATGTGTAAAACCACCAGATGCTTTTCCAAAGTGGCCTACAACTGTAGAAGCCTATGTCCAGCAGTGGACTGCGATAGGCTGATATTGATGATGATGATGCTACAAAAGGAAAGTAGAACCCTTCAAACTTCCCGCAATGCTTATAAATAAGTCACTTTCAAAACCACATAAAGTTTTTTGTACACCAGTTTAAAAAAGGTACATGTTACTTTTTGTAACAAAATGTTACTTTTTGAACGGTTCATGTTCCATCTGATCTTTAGACACTGGTAACACTGGTCTGCATTTATTTGGATCCCTGCAGGGCGAAACTGCAGTGTTAGCTTATCTCGCCGTCTTAAGTAGAGGAGGTGTGGGACTAAGCTCTCTTCATGTAATCTACCAACATTTTGCATAATTATGAAGACTTTCGCTTATAGAAGCTTAGGATCTGAATATAAGACGAACTTCAATATTATAAGGTAAATTGGTGAAAGGTTTTTTGTATTTTTATAGTAGCTCGATACAATGGCTTCTCTACGCCTGATGGAAAGCAAAAGAGAAGCCCAAATCGCTGTGTCAACGAGCAAGTAACTGGTCAGTTACCTGTCAGTTGCCACCGCCATGCCGGCCCAACCGTAACCCCCCACGAGCTCCGGAAACCCTACTCACCGGCAGAAATACGTCCCGGAGGTCATTGGCTGCGGTATTTTATAGGGTGGAGGTCCTCCCCCGGACGGGCGGCTCAATTTGAGCGAAGATTCGCTATGCCCTACCTCTCTCGAAACTTATTTGTATTTTATAATAATAAGAAGAAAGAGATAAGAATTTATTTATTTGCATTCAATTAAAAGTTATTAAGTGTGCACGTGATGATGATGGCCGTATAATACTACCAAACCGTCCCATCTTCTCGATATAATATAGGTACCTATATAATTACACTGTGTTCTGAGCCTATGGTAAGTAGATTTAGGTAGAGGACTATGGTGGTGGTAGATTCAATTTAGATGATAAATCTACGCAAATAAAGTTTAGTAAAATTTAATTTAATTTCGTATCCTCTTAACAATTTAATGAATGTTATTTTATCTATAGTAAGGCAAAAAACGAAATTGACGAACAGCCTCGCAGTAACCGTTCTCTAGCAGACAATAAAGTTATAATGTGTACAGTTTAATTGTTATTACTGTCGTTATCTGTAAAATAAACGTTATCACGCTTGTTATACAGCTGAAATACCATTGCATTTATAATTTAACATCGTACCAGTTATAATAATTATGACTATAATTGACAGTGCGTTATAATTGGAGTACGTTATCTTGTTCATTATAGAAAATAATCACTACTACAAGCGTATTCTTTCAACCACTAAATAGGATTGGGGCCGAATTGAGCCCCGAAGGAAAAGAGTTTCTAATTCGATTACTTTACTGAACGATCAATTGTTCAATCCGTCACGTCAATTGGTTTTTTTTAAGAATGTAATAAGTACCAAAGCGATGTCTTCTGTTCGATTCATATCTTTACGGTATCGCTTTGAATACGTTTCCAAATTTGCAGACTTATTTAATTAAACATTTCATTATTTGCATTACGACCATATCAATTTGTTTATATTTATATAGTAACTAGTGCATTAAACTGCCCCCCCCCCCCTCCCCTGCACTGACGAAAAGCAAAATAATAAATAAATAATATTGATTTTATATAGGAGACTATTTGCTTCTTTTACAGTTTCTTGAGCAAAGAGCTTATAAAATTTACCTAGACGTATAAGTATCTAAGTTTTCTGATTCATTGATTTATAAAACAAGACTCTGTTTATATCTGATAAGAAATAGGCTTAAATATAATATTTATATTATACGTCTGGGTAAGTTTTTACTATGTACCTAAGTACGTAATTCTTCTAAAATTTTTAGTATTTTTTATTATTATTGTCGATAACTTATTTTCATATTTTATCTCTTCGTATTTAGAGCTATTGCTGATATACAAGTATATTCTTAAAAACTTTTAAAAACTAAGCAATTTATATAGGGGTATATTATTAATTATTATTTAATGGCTTTTTTAGTAGACTAATTAGTATATTATTAAATAGCTTAGATTTTATCGAAAACCTATTTAATCCCCTAATTTAACAGTAGAAGGCCCTAATTTAACAGTAGAAGACGATTGAGGTAATATCAGGAAACGGCAGCACCTGTACACCCGTTTACCTGTACGAATAAAACATACTGCGGTCACCTATCCGCTTGCCAGATGTGGCAACTATGGCTGATCCCCAAATTGTCATTAAAAATAAATAAATAAATATCAGACAACAACACATACATTGTTCCGATCCCAAAGTAAACCTTAAGCACTTGTGTTATGGGTATCAGTACAACGAAGGTACCACAAATAAATACTTAAATACAAATATAAACACCCAGACACGGAACAAACACAAGTGTTCATCACACGAATGTTTGTTCCGGGCGGGAATCGAACCCACGACCCTTGGTTCAGAAGGCAGGGGTCACTACCAATTGAGCCAGCCAGTCATTAGATGTCTATGTACACGACTGGATGACTTTGCAGGCTGAAGATGATGAATTTAACAATTAGTATCGCATTAGATTCTAGATCATCTATCTAGTATATTAATTTATTGCTTTAACTAAAAATCTATTCCCGTTTTATATTAGGTACACGTAAATTATTACTTTTAAATAGTATCCCTTCATTGGCCTTTTTCATTAAAGGTTAGTGCTTAAAATTGCCAACTGACCTTACTAACCCGTTATGAAACGTGAGGTCACAGAAGATCATTAAACAATAACTCTTGTTATTGTATCAGACTTCTCGGCAAATAAATGTTTCCACCACGTTCATAATATTGAAAAGAGAACCAGTTTACTACCTACACATATATTTTAAAGAGGAAAGATATGTATTTTCGTGTGTGTGTGTGTGTGTGTGTGTAGGTATGTTTGTAATGATCAACTAAAGAACTATGCCGATTTCAAAAAATCTGTCACCATTGCTACATTCATCCTGAGTAACATAGGCTATATTTATGGCTAGAAAATATTAGGTATATCTTTACTTAAATGTCGATAATCATCATCATCATCGGCCTATTGCAGTCCACTGCTGGACATAGGCCTCTCCAGTTATTCGCCACCTAGGGCAAACTTCTGGAGGATACACCCATAATCGCCACGCTGGGCAGGCGGGTTGGCAATCGCAGGGCGTAGCTTCATCGTCATCCTCATTAGCCTACAAATGTCCATTGAAAGAAATAGAGCTCCCTCAATTAAAATTGTCATTTCGAGGGATTTTTCTTAGTCACCACGCTCACAGGGGGGTTGGTGGCCGCATTACGTTTAATTTGTACCCAGGCAAACGCTGCTGCCCGTTTCCTGAGTGAAGAACTCCGTACTTTAGTAAATGAGGCAAAGTCACTCAAAACTAAAAATATTTTGTCGAAAACTTTCAAAATATAACGAACACAAAAAAGGTTGTGCAACTCTGACCCAATATTCATCTTTACATGGGTTTGAATTAGTCAAAACAAAATCAAACTCGTAAGAAATCCCTTATAATGCACGGCTAGTAGTTAATCAATACGTAAATGAATAAATAATAGCTAAAGTGGAACGCTCAATGCAAACATGACATTTTCAATTCATAGACAATAGTTGGAGACATACTCTCAGATTGGAAAGTGACATATATAAATATACTAAATTTTTTTTTAAATAAAATAATTCATACTCCTCGATTTACCTACAAGAATTAAAAAACATCAGGCAGATTAAAAGTCTGTACACGTACCTACACCCATTTCATTTCATATTCACAAAACAACTTCTCGAAAAGAGACCTTTAACCTTAACATAAACGGGGCGCCTGTAAAAAATTAATAAACATCATGAAAGCCGACCTTAATCAAAATGTACCTGCTTAGCTACTTACCTTTAATTACGCTTTTGAATGCTGCACGAAAACACAGGCGAAAATCCTATAGACCGCCAAATAATTCGCACAGGTCACAACACGCCACTAAAATTAACCCAATTTTTGAACAAACTTTGTCCACACAGCGCACATTTTCAAATTTGGAATCATCGCGTGAGTTCGGAACGCGTCGCGTGATTGGCTCCGTTTGATATTCGGCTACATTTTTTTCGTGTTTATTTTTCAAGATGGCCGCGACGCGCGCGTTGCGTCCCGTCCGCGCGCCCTGTCAGACTGCCTTCGAGGGGTAGGAAACCTCTACGCTCCGATACTACGGGCCAAAGAATCGATGCCAGAAAGCCCAGCTGGCTAAGTACTGTATTTTTTTAATAATGTTTTTCGGCATGAAAATTTAATCTAAGAATCTTAGGAAAAGCTTTCAATGTTTCTTAAATGTTTTGGCACAAAGCTGATATTGACATAGTGTGAAACAAAGTCGAATATCAATGTCAAATGTGATATTTTGTCTGCCCGGCGTTGGCTACAATTTCTGCCACGTGCTAACAAAATAGCTTGTCGACGTCTGTACTGTATTTAAAAAAAAACGAAGACAACAAAAACTATGTGTGTGCAACGTAAACATCACGCTAAATTATTGTAATGTAGATCAACACAGTATGACTTGTATTCCAGTCAATTTAAACTCCATTTTCCCCACACCGTCACACCTCACCGTATATCGTTAGCCATGCGACAAAACCTACCACCACCTAAGACGCTGAAATCTCAAGAAGTCCCTTAGTTAACCCCTAAGACTCCGACCGGAGCAGATAGGGTGCAGTTTGCCATTTTATCTCCATCGCGGCACAGAAAAAGAAACCAAATAACTTTAACTTTTGCAAGCAGTTTCTTTACCGTCATGTTATCAGGGCCGTCTTTAACTTATTGGAGGCCCTGGACATATTAGGATAATGGGGCCCCTATTGTCTTTGAAAGAACACTATTTCGTCGGCCCTGACAGGAACTAGGCACTTTGTATATGAGCTGAGGGGCCCCATCGATCGCGGGGCCCTGGGCACTTGCCCATAGTGCCCACTGGGAAAGTGGGGTCTGCATGTTATATTTTATTTTTTATACTATGGTTGACTTAAAATGACCGCCTGGTGGTAAGCAGGCACCGCATCCCATGAACGCCTGCAATGCCAGGGGCATCGCATGCGCTTAGCCGACACATCGACACACGTAGGCACAATACCCCCTCCTGAAACTTACTAATCTATGCCCCATTTCAGGGCACGCCAGAGCGGGACGGAAGATAACAAAACAGGTCCGCCGGCGAAGACGGCACATATTGACGGCTTGTACGCTGTTTGACCAACTTTCTTTGCTCAAATAAAATATGAGGAACAAGTCTGGCCCTAGGTACGGCGAATTATTTAGCGATCACCCTTCACATTTTGTTGTAACTTGTAACGTTAGGGCTGAATGGCGGCGATTGATTTTTTAATAACGAGACTGGGGAAACGTGAATCGATATATATTAGATTTTTTGTGCCTCTTAAAGCTGGTTTTTTAAAGTTAGATCTGATTTATCACAGAAGTAGTGACGTATTCTGAAATTAATAATACGGGAACGTCACGTTCCTATTATAACTTTTGTTAATTTTAGTTTATACCTACCAAGTTAATTGAATAATATTTTGAAATAATTTGACAAATTTTGACACGACCAAACATTTTTCCTTTTGATAATCAAAATGTTGATATTCAAAACCTTTTTAGTACCATGTAATTTTTTTAAAACTGAATAACAAACGAGGCTTTGACGACCGACTGGTGACGGTACAACCATCACGATTGAAGGCGTAGCTAAATACCACAGGCCATTGACGGGCAGTAGCGTCACCGGAGCGAGGAGCTATGCCCTGCGATTGCCAACCCGCCTGCTCAGCGTGGCGGTTATGGGTAAAGCCTCCAGGTTTTTGCCCTAAGTGGCAAAAAACTGGAGAGGCCTATATCCAGCAGTGGACTGCTATAACTGATGATTATGTATGTGATTTAACTAATAAATAAATAAATAACCCAAGACATGCCACGCTGGGCCATACAGCGCCACCTAGCCCCAAACTAAGCCGAAGCTTGTACTATGGGTAACTAAACAACTGATAAACTTACTTAGATACATTTTATTTTTTTGTAAATAAATACATATTATAGATAGAAAACACCCAGACCAATACAAACAGACATGTTCATGAACACAAATGTTTGTACTGTGCGGGAATCGAACCCACGACCCTTGGCTCACAGGGCAGAGGTCACTACCAAATGAGCCACCGAGCCAGTCAAATAATCAAACAAAGGTCTAAATAAGTCATTTAGGAGTCGAGTTATTCAGGGTTATATTTTTAATACAGTTTGTCTATCATCGCCTTCTCTCCGTAAACACTCTTGATGAGGGCGGCGGTGTCCCTCAGATCCACGTCATACCTCACCACGCGTTCGTACATCCTCATCATCGTGTATAGGGAGTGGAGGTCGCGAGTTTCTATCCTGGAACATAATACAACCTTCAATCAATCATACAATACAATATTTATATAGCGGGATTAAACGCGCACATACCTTTATGAATCCGGCGTTTCGGTACCTTTACCATAACCACGGAAATACTATTTTAAAAAGTTTGATTAATCAAATAAATCAACAATAATTTGATTTATCAAACTTTTGACTTGAGTCGATGAATTTGTTTGATCATCATCTATCGGCCTGTAGTATTTAGCTACGCCTTCAATCGTGATGGTTATACCGCCTATTCCGTTGTCAGACCCTCGTTTGTTATTCGGCAGGATGTACCACGGGTAGGTGAGGGTGGCTTGGAGCGAAAAGATGATGGGTCGCACTTAGCTTGGAGAATATTGGTAAATCCTCCAATGTTTGTCCAAAGTAGCGAACAACTGGAGAGGCTTGTCTAACAATGGACTGCGATAGGTTGATGATGATGATGAATATACTTTTTTTTTCTTTTTATAGTGGCTCGACATGATGGCTTCCCTACGCCTGATGGAAAGCGAAAGAGAGGCCCAAGTCGCTGTGACAACTGGCAAGTAACTGATCAGTTACCTGTCAGTTGCCACTGCCATGCCGGCTCAACCATAACCCCCCACGAGCTCCGGACACCCTACTCACCAGCAGAAACACGACCCGAAGGTCATTTGGCTGCGGTATTCTATAGGGTGGAGGTCCTTCCCCGGACGGGCAGCTCAATTCGAGCGAAGATTCGCTATGCCCTACCTCTCTTAAACTTTACATAATTGAGGTTGTAAGGATATGTTACATAGACTTTACCTTTTTGTAAAATACGTAATAGGTACTTTAAGGATAAAGATCTATAATTTTAGCTTGTACAGACCTGTTCTCTTCACCCGCTGTGGCCAGTTTTCTTTGCTCCACCCCCAGTTTCCTCATCCTATTGAACAGGTACCCCAATCGGTACCGTTTGTCCCGTTTGACTGAGTAACGCATAGCTAATGCTTCCTTCACTTTGACCCTGAATTCAGAGAAAGGCCCAGGAAAGTACTGTACATTGAATATTTTGAAATGGGGGGAGTGGGATCGAGTAAAGAACCAGTAACAGAGCAAGCTACGCCCTGCGATCGCCAACCCGCCTGCCCAGCGTGGCGATTATGGATATATCCTCCAGATGTTTGCTCTAAGTGGCGAACAACTGGAGAGGCCTATGTCCAGCAGTGGACTGTAATAGGCTGATGATGATGATGATGAACAGAGCAAGAAACCAAAAAAAAATCTTTCTGATAATGGTTTGACCAATACATGGTTTTATTGACAACTAAAAAATTTTTGTATTGTAAAAATGTATGTACCTACTCAGTGGTAGAAATAAATTAATAGTTTTAAACGACACTAGAAACTCACGCGTTCATTAAAAAACTTTTCTAACAAATCCAAATATAGCTATGATACTTGTTTCATCATGAAGTCCCAGTTCATATCTACCGAGATCTAGCGCCATCATCAAATAAGTACCATATTATTGTACCGTCAGCATAGTTACATATAGCTACAAATTTTCATGTCGCTACGATGCCTACATGCTTGTTAAAGTTACCTACCTTAGATTCCATTACATAGTTACTAGTGACAGGCTCGGTGGCTCATTTGGTAGTGACCTCTCCCCTCTGAGCCAAGGGTCGTGGGTTCGATTCCCGCACAGTACAAACATTTTGTGCTCATGAACATGTCTGTTTGTATTGCTCTGGGTATTTTCTATGTATAATATGTATTTAATAACAAAAAAAAGTATCTAAGTAAGTTTATCAGTTGTCTAGTACCCATAGTACAAGCTTCGGCTTAGTTTGGGGCTAGGTGGCACTGTGTGGCCCAGCGTGGCATGTTTTGGGTTATTATCTTAACTACTGGTCCGAATAGAAAAATTCTTTTTGTGTTGAATAGACCATTTATCGAGGAAGGCTATAGGCTATATAACATCACGCTGTAACTATTAGGAGCGAAGAAATAATGGGAAATGTCAAAAAAAAACGGGGAAAAAATAACTATTCCACGCGGACGAAGTCGCGAGCACTGCTAGTTTATTATATTTATTTATTTAGGTACTCGTACACACAGGTCCAAAAGCTTGTTAATAATATATGCCCCGTTGGGCCGATGACTTTAGAAGAATTGCTGCCAGTGGCTGGATGGGGGAAGCCCGGGATAGAGAAATGTGCCGCGAATTAAAGGAACCTACGTTCAGCAGTGGACAGGCCAAGGTTGTTAATCGATTGATTGAAAAAATACATATTACTTACATAAGTAGAAAAATATAATAAGGGCCTGCGCAGACGACAGACTTTTTGTGCGATAAAGTCTGCGTCTGAGACATTTAAAAAGAGCATCTAGGTCCCTACAGCTCTGCCGACAGAATGATCGAAGATGTGCGTTGAGTCTATGAAATATCCGCGACAGATTTTTGCGCGTCGTGTGCGCTACTGCATATAATTGCATCACAGACTAAAAAGTGAGTCACGGATAGTCTGTCGTCTGCGCTGCCCTTTATGCTGACCTGGTATGTATGAGGAACTGCAGATTGAGCATAACTAACATGCTCTTCTTTATGCTCTCAGTTATCGCGATGCCCTCCCGATAGTAATATACATTGTAATCATCAATGTCGTATGTGTAGCGGATACTTTCCCAAGTTCTGGATTCGCGTTGTCTCCGCAAACTCTTCACACCTGAAAGTTCACAGCTACGTAACTTTACCATCTGATGCATCATACTTTGCCCGTGGCAAATTCTTCAAAGAACCCTTTTTTATAATAGCACCACATACTTAACAGCTCCCCTACATCATCAGCCTATTGCAGTCCACTGCTGGACATAGGCCTCTCCAGTTGTTCGCCACTTAGGGCAAACTTCTGGAGGATATACCCATAATCGCCACGCTGGGCAGGCGGGTTTGCGATCGCAGGGCGTAGCTTCTTGCTCCGGTGACGCTGCTGCACGTCATCGGTCTGTAGTATTTAGCTAAGCCTTAAATTGTGATGGTTATACCGCCACCAGTCGGTTGCCAGCGCCTCGTTTGTTATTCGGCAGGATGCACCACGGGCAGGTGAGGTTGGCTTGGAGCGAAAAGATGATAGGCCGCTCCCTTACACCCAGTAAGGGAGGGATGTAAGGGAGCCCTCCGCCTGATGGAAATGATGACTTTTCCTCTCATGAGTTTACGATCAACGAGAGGAAAAGTCGTGTGACGGAGCTGCTCCAGAGGGAGCGTTGTTGGAGTCTTCACCCGACTAGTCGGTCGTCATGTGCACGTACAAAACATAGTTCACCAAATAATCGGCGCTCCCACACAGATGGAAGTGCCGGTGTTAATTTATGCACTCACACATTTAAATTAAAAGTGGGGCATTTGACTTTGACTGACTCGATGGCTCATTTGGTAGTGACCTCTGCCCTCTGAGCCAAGGGTCGTGGGTTCGAATCCCGCACAGTACAAACATTTGTGTTCATGAACATGTGTGTTTGTATTGGTCTGTGTGTTTTCTATTTATAATATGTGACGGCGTGCCGGAAGCGCCGTGTAAAAATTAAAATAATTTTAGAATAGTTACTTGATTTCTGGACGAGAGTGGCGCCACTCTAGCGGAACGTCAAATTGACGTGACGTTCGCGCGGCCATCTTGATTTAATATCACTTTTAAATCGAGCGTGGCGCGGAACGCACGTAATCGACGGATCGCTTACGTCTGGACTTAATCCAATTAAATCGTGTTAGAATTGGTGGATTTTTGCTAAATAATTGTGTTAATCGAATTTTAATCAGATCATTATTTAATTGCCGGCTTTATTTTTGAAATACCCCGCCCAATTACCCACATATAATGAATAATTCTGATAAAGGCCCCGAAGAGCCTATATCAGAAGTGGGATTCGAAGGGCAAAATCGGCCACCTAGTGAAGCTTTATGTAGTGGGTTTTTAAACAACATGGAAGCGTTATTTACTCGCCTGTTAGCAACCTCGCAACAGTCAGCGAGTTCTGTGAATCAGGCCAGTACGGTGCAGTTGATACAATTTAATCCTGACGACACTGATGCTGATATGGAAGGTTGGTGCCGTGTGACTGAGGTGATAGTGAACAGCAAGAAATTGAGTGGAGTGAATTTGCTGGTAGCGCTGACGTCCGCCTTGAAAGGGAGAGCTGCTGCATCGCTGACTAAGGTACAACTTGATGATTTCACATGGGGTACAGTAAAGCAAATGCTCCTGGCTAAGTTCAGTCAACCGAAATTAATTCAAGATTTTTTGACGACGTATTGTGTTTTTAAGTTTGTGCAAAAGAGACAGCCAGTGAGTCAGCCATGCGCTTATGGAGCTTGGTAGAACGCATACCTATAGTCGAGATGAATGAAGAGGTAATAACCGGGTTTGTTGTTTCCGTACTATGCCAGAAAGATAATTTGATTCGTCGCGAGCTAAATTTGTGTGCTATTACCACGCGAGCGCATTTATTTCGTATACTTGGCAGTTTTTCATTAAAGCGAAGAGGTGAATCTAGTGATGTGCACTTTGAGCCTGATCACAAGAAGCCACGCTTGAATGAATCGAAGTTCCATGGAGTATGTCATCGCTGTGGAGTTTCTGGACACAGGCAAATGGACTGTAGAAGACCTCGTCAAGAAACTACAACGTTCAGATCAAGCCAATGTCAAGCATTCAACAGTGACCTGCTTTTCTTGTGGAAAACCAGGCCATGTCTCAACTGCGTGCCCGGAGAAGGGGAGTGGTGGACCAGCGGTGCAGGAAGTCAACATCTGCGAGCACAGGTCTTCGAGAGGTACCCTTATGGCATCTTCCGGTGAGAATATCTGTTTCCTTTTTTTGATAGCGGTTCATCGTGCTCTTTGATGAATAGTAGTATATCATCCCAGTTTTAAGGTACTGAACGTAATAGTCCGGTTTTCTTACAAGGTATTGGAAGTAAGTAGAATGCACTAGGCAAGTTTCAAGTATTGTCAAAATTCGGGAGCTGTCTTTAAATCTTCTTTTTTTCATATTGTTCCTGACAATTTTATGTCGGTAATAGTGGGGAGAGATATTTTTGAAAATGACGTGCGCGTTGAAATTTACAATGATAATCTTTTTATAATCGCGAATGGAAAATCACTGTCTGTAAAAATAATTCAGATGTCGATTTTACGTCCATTGAAATGGGTTTAGTGGGAGATGGAAAAGAGGAACTCCGGAGAATTTTAAGAAAATATTCGGACCATTTTATTTAAGGGACCCCTACCCTACGCGTTAATACTGGTTAACTAAAAATCAATCTTATCGATCCTTATAAAATCGTACAACGGAATCCATATTTTCTGCCTCGTGCAACCGGTCTTTGGAATCAGCTTCCTGCTGCTATTTTTCCGAGTGGATATGATTTAGGGACCTTCAAAAAGCGAGCCTATAGATTTCTCAAAGGCCGGCAACGCACCTGTGACTCCCCTGGTGTTGCGGTGTCTATGGGCTGAAGTGATCACTTACCATCAGGTGACTTTCAGGCCCGTTTGCCCCCTTTTCCAAAAAAAAAAAAATAATAATAATAATAATATCGACTGGCGCCTTCTGAGAAGGAGGTGGTAAGGGGCAAGGTTCAGGAGTTGTTGGAGGCAGGTATTATTAGGGAAAGTACCTCTCCATTTGCAAGTCCCATTATTTTAGTAAAGAAGAAGGATAATACCGACAGGATGTGTGTGGACTATCGGGAGCTAAATTCCAACACACAGCCTGAGCATTATCCCTTACCAACCACTCATTGACGACCAAATAGACCAGCTCACAGGAGCTTGTTTCTTTTCTTCTTTGGACATAGGCCTCTCCAGTTGTTCGTTACCTGGGGCAAACTTCTGGAGGATGTACCCATGGTCGCCGCGCTGGGCGGGCGGGTTGGCGATCGCAGGACGTAGCTTCTTGCTCCGGTGACGCTGCTGCCCGTCATCGGCCTGTGGTGTTTAGCTGCGCCTTCTATCGTGATGGTTTCACCGCCACCAGTCGGGTTGCCAGAGCCTCGTTTGTTGTTCGGCGGGATGCGCCACGGGCAGGTAAGGTTGGCTTGGAGCGAACATTTATGAAACGTAGTGTAAACTATTTAGGATAGGACATCCAATCCGGTGAAGTTAGGCCAAATTCTTTAAAAATTCAAGCTCTTATTGATGCTACTTCTCCTAAAACCGCGACACATGTTCGTCAATTTTTGGGGCTGGCATACTACTTTAGGAAATTCATCCCCAATTTTACTAGGATCGTAGGACCTCTATATGCTCTCACTAAACTTAAGGGTCCCATCAGTTGGACAGAGAAGCATGAAAAGATCAGGCAAAGTATAATTCATATACTTACTTCAGAACCAGTTCTGACTATCTTTAATCCAGAGATGCCAGTAGTACTTCACTGTGATGCAAGTTCTGAAGTAATAGTAATAAAAAAAAAATATAATAATAATATGCCCCATGTCGTAGCTTACTATAGCCGCCACACAACCGACGTGGAATCTCGCTATCTGAAATTCAGGATCTAGTATCAAAGTATTTGAGTGGGGATTTACCAAATACTATTTCACAGACGTACGATGTAAGGAACGGGATTTGATATGGGAAAATAAGCCGTAATAAAACTACGACTTGGCTTCCCATAGTACCACGTTCTCTAATTTAGACACTCATCAATCACATACACCCTGAAATTCAACATTTAGGGCCCGACAAAACTCTCGATAAAATTTACGAGCAATTTTGGTTTCCAGATATGTCAAAATGTGTCCGACGCTTTGTTGACTGTTTCATTGTGTGTAAGGCATCTAAGGGATCAGGTGCCCAACCAATTCGACTTCATTCCATTCCTAAGTCTCCGTACCTTGGCACACTTTGCACATAGATTTTACGGGTAAACTAAGCGGGTAATGCGAACACTTAAAAGTTAGCTTACAATTATCGAAAACGACCGGTATGAAGTTCGCAGCGTTAACAGTTCTTGTCGCACTTTGAAGTATTGTCACGAAAAGTACGTGCAGTACCGAAAGCTATGAGGGTTTAACCGAACTAGCTGCTAGCATCATGAGCGAGGAGGAAGGCGTGACGGCGCCGGAAGAGCAGTTAGGGATTGAACACGATAATAACTCTGAAACATTAAGTGCTCGCAGTTTTGACACTTTAACTGCGGATTCCGCTACCCTTACCTACTGCAGGCACTGCTTCAATCCATTCTGAATCTGCTGCTTCAATGGATTCTGAGGATAAGAGTCCTGTTATTGTCCAGGTGGAAGCAGAAATACATCACATGTAATGGTAGTGTACCTATTTCGTTCTCATTTCTTTGTCACTCTATTTATCTGTATAGTTGTTGGTCGAAGGGACGGTGTTGTCCGGTCCAGTCGGTGTGACTGGTCGAAGGGACGCATTTGTCCGGGCCAGTGTTGGTAGTCGTTGGTTGAAGGGACGGTGTTGTCCGGTCCAGTCGGTGTGACTGGTCGAAGGGACGCATTTGTCCGGGCCAGCGTTGGTAGTCGTTGGTCGAAGGGACGGTGTTGTCCGGTCCAGTCGGTGTGACTGGTCGAAGGGACGCATTTGTCCGGGCCAGCGTTGGTAGTCGTTGGTCGAAGGGACGGTGTTGTCCGGTCCAGTCGGTATGACTGGTCGAAGGGACGCATTTGTCCGGGCCAGCGTTGGTAGTCGTTGGTCGAAGGGACGGTGTTGTCCGGTCCAGTCAGTGTGACTGGTCGAAGGGACGCATTTGTCCGGGCCAAGGCTAAGTAGTTCTTAGTCGAAGGGGCGACGTTGTCCGGTCCAGTCATTGGTCGAAGGGACGCGTTTGTCCGGGCTAAGTTATGATCGTTGTGGTGGGTGTTGTCCGGTCCATTTGCACATGGTCGAAGGGACGCACCTGCATTAGTCGTCAGTCAGACACATCTAGTGTCTGAAGTAGTGATTGAAGTTATTGGATTATAACTGTTGCTTAATGAACGTGGGTTCATTTATTGATTGACTAGTCTAGTTGGATGGACGAGCGGGATATGCATTGGATATCTAGTTATTGTGATACATTTGTTGCAGATTTTCGTATTCGCCCGAGGACGGTCGATTGTCAGTCCGGCCGTGACGGCGTGCCGGAAGCGCCGTGTAAAAATTAAAATAATTTTAGAATAGTTACTTGATTTCTGGACGAGAGTGGCGCCACTCTAGCGGAACGTCAAATTGACGTGACGTTCGCGCGGCCATCTTGATTTAATATCACTTTTAAATCGAGCGTGGCGCGGAACGCACGTAATCGACGGATCGCTTACGTCTGGACTTAATCCAATTAAATCGTGTTAGAATTGGTGGATTTTTGCTAAATAATTGTGTTAATCGAATTTTAATCAGATCATTATTTAATTGCCGGCTTTATTTTTGAAATACCCCGCCCAATTACCCACATATAATGAATAATTCTGATAAAGGCCCCGAAGAGCCTATATATGTATTTATTTAGAAAAAAATGTATCTAAATAAGTTTATCAGTTGTCTAGTACTTATAATACAAGCTTCGGCTTAGTTTGGGGCTAGGTGGCGCTGTGTGGCCCAGTGTAGCATGTCTTGGGTTATTTATTTATTTTGGTTTAAATAATCTCTACGCACTTTCCTCAATATTCTTCACATCCTCTCCCTCTATAGTATCCACGCGGGGTATCAGATTATCTTTTTCAAGCTTAAGTAGTAATTCATAGATCGAACTCTTATTTTCATTCTTTTCCGGACTGTCGGGCTTTGCGTCCGCTTCGGATTTGTTCGTCAGTAAGAAGAAACTCTCCAAGTTGGTCAGATCGCCGTGGAATAGTTCGTATATTGATACGTCGGCACTATAGTATTGTGATGTAAGTGGTAAATCTTTAAATCAATTAATACATAGAGTTTAAAGAACCTTTACATATTTACATACATTAAAATTAGTTAAATGAATAACAAAGTATTCATTGTCGGAATAAACACTAATAATTATGGATGCGTTTGCGCTGCGCGGCAGTAATAATTTTAAGTTCTTATCTCATTTTAAGTGATTTTTTGTAAGTTCTTATGAGAATAAATGTCTTTAAACCTAAACCTAAAATAATGGCCACTACGCCTGATAGAAAGCGAGAGAGAAGCCGATAGTCGGTAGGACAACGGGCAGGTAACCAAACCAGTCCCTTCCTCTACCTGAGAGTGGCCTGGAAGAGATCGCTTACCATCGATAAGACCGCCTGGATTGCAATAAGGTATATGTCCTTTTTTGTATTTTTGTACAAGAAAGGATATCTATCTACATATAACTCTGTGTTTTTTTTATTTTGTGCAATAAAGGATATCTATCTATATAATAAAACAGTAAAAATATGTGTGTCTGTATATTCATCATCATTAGGACCCTGAGTCCTCGCGACGCGATCCTCCAAAACGCGACAATAGTCTATCAACAAATTCAAATTCTTTATTTGCTCTAAATAGGGTAATGAACATCAGATGTTTTCTAAATTAATTCCTTATGCCTATTTAACTATATTATTATAGCATGCAAACAGAAAATATAAAGAGTTATACAACAGGACGTCAAAATACAAAATAGCCTATTTATCATCGTCAGCCTATCGCAGTCCACTGCTGGACATAAACCTTTCCTATCGTTCGCCACTTTGGCCAAATATCTAGAGGCTTTACTCATAATCGATCCCATAATCACTACGCACGCTGGGCAGGCGAGTTGGCGATCGCAGGGCGTAGCTTCTCGCTCAGGTCACGCTTCTGCCAGTCATCGGTCACAGTTGAAGGCGTATCTTATCGACCATATTTGTAACTAATTATTATAATATGTCTCACAAAATTACGTACATACATACAAAAGTATTATTCCTAAAATCATTTTTATCACTTTTTGCTTTTATTTATAATGCTACTATCCAGTGCTACTGTAAAAAAGAATTAAAAATGCAATTTATTCAAGGCAGTTTACAAATACAAATTTATTGCAATGCAGTAATTAATGTAACGTACATTTAATTTCACACACAATTAATTAATAAAAAGTAGCCATAAATAAATGTTATCTCAAAATGCGTTTCGTTAATACAATATAGCATGATATAAAACCTATAATAATGGAAAAGTGATTTTATGTTCTAGGCAAGTTCAGTTAACGGTTATACTCGTAGCATCTAAGTAAGTTTGAAGTTGCAGTGAAATGAAATACCTACCTATTTTATTTTATTTTTCAAAATATATATGTTATAGTACCATAGCATAGTGGCTTTCCCTTGTTAGATGGAAAGCGAAAGAGTAGCCCAAGTCGCTACGGCAATGGGCAAGTAACCTGCACACTCGGCGAAACATCCGCGAAGCTACGAGTACTTCAGTCTTGCAAAATTAGTCGGTCTATAGCCAGAATTAAACAGGCTAGCGAAGCAAAGGACTTTTCCGTACACTATAAAAAACAACAACATCAGCCTATCACAGTCCACTGCTGGACTGCCTCTTCAGTTGTTCGCCACTTTCGGCAAACACCTGAGAGATTTACCTATAATCGCCACGCTGGACAGGCGGGTTGGCGATCGCAGAGTGTAGCTCCTAGCTCCGGTGACGCTGCTGCCGGCACCGGCTTGTGTTATTTAGCTACGAATTCAATCGTAAAGGTTATACCGCCACCAATCGGTTGCCAGGGCCTCGTTTATTATTCAGTAAGATGCACCACGGGCAGGTGAGGGTGCCTTGGACCGGAAAGATGAAAGTTCGCTCCCTTGCATCCCTATAAAAATAACCCAAGACATGCCACGCTAGGCCACACAACGCCACCTAGCCCCAAACTAAGCCGAAGTACAAGCTTCGGCTTAGTTTGGGGCTATGGGTACTAGACAACTGATAAACTTACTTAGATACATTTTTTTTTTGTAAATAAATACATATTATACATAGAAAACACCCAGACCAATACAAACAGACATGTTCAATGAACACAAATGTTTGTGCTGTGCGGGAATCGAACCCACGATCCTTGGCTCAGAGGGCAGAGGTCACTACCAAATGAGCCACCGAGCCTATAAAAACATATTTTTCATATTTCAGTGTACATCATACTAGCAGCATCCGCAGTGCTCATATGGCTCAAAATAACATCAGGTGATATACCAGATACTTTAAAATGGGAGATCAGCAGAACCAAACACAATATACCATACAGGAGGCTGAATTTGACGCGCAGAAGCGATAATAACACTTCGAAGAGGAATTGGCTCTTCAAGGACTATTTGATGAAATACAACCCTAATGTGGTTTTTGATAAGATTGACAGAAGGAAGAAGATGATGGGACTAAATGCCAGCGTGGATCAAGATTTCGATGAGATTTATGAAGGTAACTAGCTGTGCCCGCGACTTCGTCCGCGTGGAATAGAGTTTCATCCCCTGTTTTATCCCCTTGGTAGAAATGATCGAAATCCTTTCTTAGCGGATGCCTACGTCATAACATCTACCTACATGCCAAATTTCAGCCCGATCCGTCCAGTGGTTTGGGCTGTGCGTTGATAGAACACTATATCAGTCAGTCAGTCAGACCTTTGCGTTATATCTGTCACCGGAAAATAGCACGAATCGTAAGTTGTTCAATTTCCTAGGTAGTTGATTAACTTTCGGAATATAACAAACGGTAGTTGAAATGTATTATTTTACGCAATGGATTTGAGTTAGTTGATCAATTTACGGTAGCCTGACAGTCATTTAATAATTTACGATTTTGACACAAGTAAAATCGTCCTCAAATGGGCCAATCGTTGCTCACTGTACTATTTAACGGTGCACTATTACCCGTAACCTAATACACTGTTTCCTGATTGGTTGCCGGATAACGCCACGTGAGCCATTGAACCAATCATCGTTCACCTTACCTTCGTCGGATGATTTTACGGCAAGATCCCGTAAAATGATCAATTTACTAAAATACATACGTTAAATAATACATTTCAACTGCCGTTTATTATTTTCCGGAAGTTAATCAACTACCTAGGAAATTGATCAACTTACTATTCTTGCTATTTTCCGGTGACAGATCTAGATCTAGATATTTAGATTTAGAAGAAGATAGATGCACTATTTAATTGGCCGCGTGAATATCAGTTTTTTATTTAATGGGTAGCGCTTGGCCCCTAAGCCTGATGTTAAGCGATGTTGGAGCCTTTGATAAAGCGCGCTTACCCAACCAAAACCGATTCCTTGCCTTGAAACGATTACCTTCTGGGAACACGGACTCTGTTAAAGAGTTCCACAATTTAGCCGCTCGTACTATGAATAAAAATAAAATAAAAATTGTATTAATCAAAAACAGAAGCCTAATGGTATTTACATTCTATGACTCCCACACTAGGCTGAGCCTGCCATATGGGGGTCAAATTGCAAACACCTGGAGGATTTACCCATAATCGCTACGTCAATGGGGTTGGCAATCCCAGAGCGTAGCTTCTCGCTTTAGTTACGCTGCTGCCCATCATTGGCCTGTGGTATTTAGCTACGCCTTCAATCGTGATGGTTATACCACCACCAGTCGGTCACCAGAGCGTCGTTTGATACTCAGCAGCACCACGGGCAGGTGAGGGTGGCTTGGAGCGAAAAGATGGTAGGTCGCTCTCTTACATCCTCTAGAATAAGTATCTATTGAAGTTTATCACTTATCTAGTACCCATAATATAAGCTTCAGCTTAATTTGAGACTTCATGGCGCTGTGTGGCCCAGCGTGACAAGTCTTGGGTTTTACTTTTCACAGGCATAGATTTAGCGGACGACCTTTTAAAGCTGAACGTGGAAGCAATTAGCGGTAGAAGGAAATGGACACCGACTGGCCAGCTAAGCTACCAGCCGGGGCAGAAAGATCTGTGGAGTCTGCGGAAGAGGCTCTTCGAGCTGATCAGACATAACCTCTACCAGACCAGGAACAGAATGGTCCACATGCAGGATCTAAGGAAGAAGCACAGAAACTCGTCTCTGTACAAAATGGGCTATCTGATGGGTAGAACCGATTTCGCATGCAAGGATTTCCACGCGTTTGCTTACAGGTAGTTTTTTTTTTATTCGTTATGGGCCACAACTCACCTGGTGTTAAGTGATATTGAAGCCTACGATGGAGCACGCTTACCCAGAATATACCGATTCACTCTCGCTTTGAAGACCTCAAGATTATATGTCTCCGGAAACAATGAGTCCGGCAAAGAGTTCCATTTATTTCCATTGCTCACTGCGTCTACAAGGAAAAATTCCTAGTTGATCCCATATTGCAATCGGTTTTTTCTTACTAAAAATGCTGTTCCAGGTCACATTTCTAATCCTGGTTTATGTTCTCATTCCAGGTCAATTCATCCGTGCCCTAATAGGTACTTAGGCAATGCAAAACGTTACGAGATTATATCTATGTTACATGCCGAGGAAAGATTGAATAACAAATGGTTAGTACCTAGCAAATTATTATCTATTGTATATTGTAGCAAATTATCGGGATAGGTTTAATCTATATTATACTCAAGAATTGTGTAATTATACTATACTAGCTGTGCTCGCGACTTCGTCCGCGTGGAATAGTTATTTTTTCCCCGTTTTTTTTTACATTTTCCATTATTTCTTCGCTCCTAATAGTTGCAACGTGATGTTATATAGCCTAAAGCCTTCCTCGATAAATGGTCTATTCAACACACACAGAATTTTTCAATTCGGACCAGTATTTCCTGAGATTAGCGCGTTCAAACAAACACTTCAGCTTTATAATATTAGTTAAGATTAAGATAATAGTACATAGGTCCTACTATTCTTCTATTTGCGTTATTTATTTATTGTTCTAAGTCTATGTAAAATAAGTAATTTTTAAGATGTAAGCGGTGAAATGTCCCCGAAATGAGTGAAAGGAATTGTTGGGAAAACGAGAGAATTTTTTATCTGCACATTTGATCGCGCATCACGCATGGAATTGAATACGGTTTTCACCAATGAATTGCTAGAGGTCTAACTTAAAACTAATGCACTATTTGATGGAATTCCGTTATTTTTGAAACCCAATAACCACGCGTGCGATGCCGCTGGCACAGCTAGTCTAACATAATTTCTAGATACTTCTTTTATAATTTACTTATAATATTACTATTTATTTTGGAAACCTTCCTTACACTTTGCAAATGTTTGACGGGCTCGGTGGCTCAATTGGTAGTGACCCCTGCCTTCTGAACCAAGGGTCGTGGGTTCGATTCCCACCCGGGACAAACATTCATGTGATGAACACTTGTGTTTGTTCCGTGTCTGGGTGTTTATATTTGTATTTAAGTATTTATTTGTGGTACTGGTACCTTCGTTGTTCTGATACCCATAACACAAGTGCTTAAGCTACTTACTTTGGGATCGGAGAAATGTATGTGATTATAAAATAAAAAAAAATAAAAAAACATAAAAAAAATGTCTCCTTTATATTTCAGGTTTGAGATAGAACTTCTCATAGAACTAATAACTAGGAACGACGCGAGCGCCCGAGGTGTACTCGCTAACTACACCAAGGACAGACAAAACAAATGGAAGTTCGAAGACTAACAGACAGACGATCTGTCTATTGCTATAACGATTGTTTATAAAATCTAAACTAATATTATAAAGCTGAAGAGTTTGTTTATTTGTTTGTTTGAATCTCAGGAACTACTGGTCCAAATTGAAAAAATATTTTTGTGTTGAATAGACCATTTATCGAGGAAGGCTTTAGGCTATATATTATCACGCTGCAACTATTAGGAGCGAAGAAATAATGGAAAATGTAAAAAAAAAACGGGGAATAAATGACTATTCCACGCGGACGAAGTCCCGAGCACAGCTAGTAATATATAATTATGTTAACATTTCTCTTTTTTTATGCAATATGGGTTTGCGCTTGACTGCAATTCACCTGATGGTAAGCGATATCACAGTCTACGATGGAGCGCGCTCACCCATCAAAACCCGGTTCACTCTCGCCTTGAACATCTGAAGATTGTACGTCTCGGGGTACAAGGAGCCTGGCAAAGAGTTCCATAGTTTGGCCGTTCGTACTATGAAAGTAGAGGCGAATTCTATAGATCCTCAATTGCTATCTATAAATCTATCTATATCTATATATCTAAATATATATAATTCAAAGGTGACTGACTGACTGACATAGTGATCTATCAATGCACAGCCCAAACCACTGGACGGATCGGGCTGAAATTTGGCATGCAGATAGATGTTATGATGGCGGCATCCGCTAAGAAAGTATTTTGATCAATTATACCCCTAAGGGGTTAAAATAGGGGATGAAACTCTATTCCACGCGGACGAAGTCGTGGACACAGCTAGTAGAAATATAAACTGTTCTAATTTTACTTTAAGTCATGGAATACCCTTCTACTACATTTGTTTCCTTCCTCTTACAATCCTGGGTTCTTTAGGCGGGGCGTGAAGCGGCATCTCAGTGGGCCTTCGGGGTGAGGACGGCAGGCGCGATGGGTTTATTCTACTATGCCGGCCATGTCCACCTAACTTTTGAACCTCACGACCTCTTACCATCAGGTGGAGTGAGGTTATCCTGATTGCTCTTTTATTAAAAGAAATCTTTTGGGTTTAGAATAGAACCACTCCTTCTCATCCCGTGGGTGTCGTAAAATAGGACTAAGGGAATATCAGAAAACGCAGCTGTAGCGTTTACCTGTATACAAATTAAGCCTACTGCGGTCACCAACCCACCTGCCAAGCATGACTAAGTGGTGACTAAGGCTAATCCCCCAAATGACATTTACCATCGGGTTAGGCCTATATCCAGCAGTGGACGGTTATAGACTGACTAGCTGTGCCCACGACTTCGTCCGCGAAATTTCATACCCTATTTTATCCTCTTAGGTGTAGAATTGATCAAAATCTTCTTTTTTAGCGGATGCCTACGTTATCACCTACCTGCATGCCAAATTTCAGCCCGATCCGTCCAGTGGTTTGGGCTGTGCGTTGATAGATCACTATGTCAGTCAGTCAATTAGTCACCTTTGAATTATATATATTTAGATGAGATGATACGATTACGATATGAGGATGATTATACGTGCTGCGTCTGCTGCATCGACTGCTCCTTCAAGAGCCTTATAGGTACATAACGGAAAGACACGACGACAACCCTTAATTAGCAGCCATAATTGAAAACAGATGTTGGGACTGCATAAGTGGAATCTAAGATTGGATTACCATATAACCACCTTGATGATAATGTCTCTATCGGCACATGCTATGAGACAGGCTAATAAAAGTTTCGACCTGTCTCGTACCTAGTAGCGCAGTTATTATAAAAACATTACTCCTTTTGGCAGCTTTTTTTATAGTATCTCGACATAATGGCTTCCCTTCGCCTGATGGAAAGCGAAAGAGAAACCCTAGTCGCTGTGACAACTAGCAAGTAACTGGTTAGTTACCTGTCAGTTGCCACACTGCCATGCCGGCCCAACCCTAACCCCCCACGAGCACCGGAAACCCTACTCACTAGCAGAAACACGACCCGGAGTTCATAAGGCTACGGTATTTTATAGGCTGGAGGTCCTTCCCCGGACGGGCAGCTCAATTCGAGCGAAGATTCGCTATGCCCTACCTCTCTTGCAGTGGGGTAAAATGGTATTCGTCATGATCATTATAAACCTACTCGTTAGATTTATTTAATTATCAATTTATTGCTTCACACTTCTGCGTTTTAATGTATCCATAAATAGGCAGGTAGGTACAACTAGCATTTATCGACCACGTGTTTGAAATATTGTGTTAAATTCACAACAATGACATAATCATGAAATATTCAACAATCACTGTCTTACGTAAGTAGGAGTAGAATATTTGACTATTTCTCTTTAAAAGTCAATCTTATTATATTAACACAAAATAAATACACTACAACTTATAAAAATACATAAAAATATGTAACAATAAACTGAACCCAAACCTGACTAATATTTACAAACAATAAAAGCAACTTACAAATCAACAAATATAATTAACTACCTAACTGCGCCCGCGGTCCTGTAGGTGTGTCACAAAAGTGTTTATTATGTTAGAAAGGGGCAAAAAGTAGCCTATGTTACTTTCCATCCCTTCAACTATCTCACAGGCTCACAATATTGATATCTGCTTACTTATAGATCCATGATTAGATCATACTTATCAATTGACAATTGACATGATTAGCCACTTTGGGCAAACACCTGAAGGCTTTGCCCATAATCGCCAAAGGGCAGGCGAGTTGGAGATCGCAGGGCGTAGCTTCTCGCTCCGGCGACGCTGCGGCCCGTCACGGGCCTGTGATATTTAGCTACGCCTTCTATTGTGATGGTTATACCGCCACCAGTACGTTGCCAGAGCCTAAGTAGTTTGTTATTCGGCAGGATGCATCACAGGCTGGTGAGGATTACTTGGAGCGACAAGATAGGTCGCTGTTACATTACCTACAGCGTGGTAAAGAGAGGTAGGGCATAGCGAATCTTCGCTCGAATTGAGCCGCCCGTCCGGGGAAGGACCTCCACCCTATAGAATACCGCAGTCAAATGACCTCTGGGTCGTGTTTCTGCCGGTGAGTAGGGTTTCCGGAGCTCGTGGGGGGTTAGGGTTGGGCCGGCATGGCGGTGGCAACTGACAAGTAACTGACCAGTTACTTGCCCGTTGTCACAGCAACTTGGGCTTCTCTTTCGCTTTCTATCAGGCGTAGGGAAGCCATTATGTCGAGTCACTATAAAAAAAAACTTGGGTTTTTTTTTAGTGGCAGCATTGAGGATACGACGTGTGAGAAGTGAAGATGCAGATGAGTTCCCGAACATCGAAGACCTGTTCCCGACTGAGTCGCCGGAGCTGGAACCAATTAAGACAGTAGACTTTGACATCGAGAGGATAGATCTGGAGAAGTTTAAGAAGAAACTGGAAATATACGAATCGGAAGTGTTGAGCAACATCAGCTCTACTGAAGCGTCGTCAACTAAGGTATTGTAATAATAGTAACTATAGCTAAGTACCTGTTGGAGGCTCTCGATAGGTTGCAGCGACGTGCTATCCGTATTTTTGGGGATCAAGAGGTGACCAAGAACCTAGAACCTCTTCAGCTACGTAGAAACATTGCCAGGGTTCTCTGGGGAATGCTCCGAAGAGTTATTCCAACTCGTTCCATCCTCTCCTTTCCACTCCTGAACAACACGTGCTGGACAGCGTTTTCACCCGCATACCATCCAGACGATGGTGGCACGCACCAATAGGTTTAGTTCCACATTCTTGCCCCGTGCCATTAAGTCATGAAATGCCCTTCCAGCTCATGTGTTTCCTTCCTCTTACAATCCTGGGTTCTTTAGGCGGGGCGTGAAACGGCATCTCAGTGGGCCTTCAGGGTGAGGGCGACAGGCGCAATGTGTTTGTTCTATTGTACCTGTCGACCTAACTTTTGGATCTAAAAACCGCTTACCATCAGGTGGACTAAAAAAAATAAGGGGCTTGAAGTGGCATTTTACTTCAAGTCACGGAATGCCCTTCCTATTCATATGTTTTTTTCTTCCTACAATCCTGGGTTCTTTAGGCGGGGCGTGAAGCGGCATCTCAGTGAGCCTTCAAGGTGGAGGCGACAGCGGTAGATTTGTTATATTATAGCTGTCGACTTAACTTTTGGACCTCATGACCGCTTACTATCAGGCCAAATTAGGTCATCCTGTATCATCATCAGCCTATTGCAGTCCACTGCTGGACATAGGCCTCTCCGGTTGTTCGCCACTATCGTCAAACGTGGAGGCTTTACCCATAATCGCCAAGCTCGGCATTGAAACAGCCAATCGAGCCACCGTCAGTATTATTTATTTATTCATCTTACTTCAAGGACGCAAGGCGACAGCAGATACCAAACTACGACAAATGGCAATGGAAACGAGCAAGCACCCACCTGGTTAAAGTGAAGACGTTGGACCTGATGCTGCAGACCATATACATGGCTCGGCACAGAGTGAGGCTGGTAGAACGCGAGGAGCATTACAACCCTCAGGACACTGCGTACAGAGTGGCCTTCCTCTACAGGAAGTTAAGGAGACTTTGGCGTCGAATCATGGACCTCTACACTACAATGATCAAATATCATAGATCAATTGACATGGACAGTGGGATGATATTGCACTTGAGATGTATCAAGCTCTACGAGGAGTTTATATATTTGTGGTGGGTGCTGGTCGCTGTGGACGGGAAGTATCAGTCTCGGCTTAAGACTACGGTGAAGAAGCCGTTTAAGCGTGGCAAAACCTCAGTGATGACAATACCTCGGAGGGAACGACCGGTGCCGACGTAGCTTGACTCGTGGTGTTCTGAGCGCTGTCAATTATAATTTGTCCACACGTTTATTTTATTTTCGGTTCAAAACTGTCAGTGTTTGATTTTGTAATATAAATACACCAATATATTTGTATACATGTGTATTAATATATTCTATTTATTTGTATCATTTATTTATTTAAAATATTATTTATCTTAATTGTATCAATTCTGCACTACTTTACCCCTCTCTTCAGCATATATCGTCTACCTGAAAGTTGTCTGGAAGAGATCGCTTTCGGCGATAAGACCGCCTACATTGTACTACTATGTCTGTATAACATTTTTTTCCTGTACATGTTTTATTTTGGTGCAATAAAGAGTATCTATCTATCTACACCAAAACGATGCTCGTATACAAAAATTCAGCTCACTAGGTATTATTCCACAGATAAAACCAAAATGACTGGACTAAATGAAATATTTGTCTGAAATGCCTGAAGGATGGGTAGCTAGTGTCATTAAATGTTTGTTGGTAAATTCAATTGAGAATTAACGATTTAGGCTGTGGTTCCACTTAGGTGGAGCGAGGCAGAGCGGAGGCGAGCAGTGCCTCAGTGGAACCGCAGCCTAAAATTGGATGCTAAATGACAATATTAAGTATGCCTTCTAGGTCGTTTCGATAAAGTACTTAGTCCGTTTTATTCATTCTTTTTTTTCTATAAAAAGAGCGTTCAGGATGATCTCATTCCACCTGATGGTAGGACACTATGGCAAACAGGCGCGGTGGCGCCTGTCGCCCTCACTCTGAAGGCTTTAATTTTTTTTCAATTTCTTTATTTGCTTACTAAGTGTAGGTACAGTGCAGGTGTTATGACAATGTATGAACTTTGACTTAGTCACCTTTTGGGTATTGCAAATAAGTGCGAGAACAGCAATTCTTAAACTCACTGAGATGCCGTTTCACGCCCAAAGAACCCAGGATTGTAAAAGGAAGGAAACCCATGAGCTGGAAGGGCATTCCATTCAGCTCTTGCCAGCCAAACTGCACATAATATTGTTCCACCAAGCCTGAGCAATTGAGCATGGCGTGGCACTCAATTCTCTACAAAAGGAACGTGGCAATTTTTTTTTATATATTCGAATGGGGTAACGCTTGACCCCAACTGGCCTGATCTTAATCGATGTTAGAGTCTAAGGTGGAGCGCGCTCACCGCCCATAAATAAAAGTCCGTTTGCTCGAAAATTATTGTCAACGCTGTACCTATATATGCAACTGTCGAATCACAATGCCTCTGCGATGTAACTATGCTTCATTTACCGATAGTGACATCTATCGGTAAATGAAGCATAATAAATTCTATGAAGGCAGCGCAGCGCTATCAATCAGTATCTAAAAATAAACAGGACAGTTTGCCGCCATTTTCACAGTTTCACATTTTAGATTATTACAATTTATACTTCTGCAACACCAATAAACATAACTTAAATTAATCGTAAATGCCAGTTATTGCCACTAAAATTAACTCTTATCAAAAAAAACTATACACTTTACTTTCATTAAACTTAGAATTATAAAACAGAAATGTAATACCTCAAGAAATGATAAAACGATATTTCGTTTTATTTTTATTACGTAAGTAAAATACATTTACAAAAACTCATGCCATTCCGTGGGTGTCTTAGAAGACGACTAAGGGTATATCAGGAAACAGACGTATCATCATCATCATCATCAGCCTACATCAGTCCACAGACGTATCTCTTCTCTTCTCAGCACTTATGTGTCCACAGTTGAACATATGCCTCCTTTCTGGAATTCCAGAGCGTTCTAGATGCGGCGTCTCTAATCCAGGTCGGCCCTGCCGTCTTTCTAATATCGTCCGACCATCTAGCTGCTGGTCTGCCTACGCTTCGACTTCCTTCTCGAGGGAGCCAGTGTAGGACTCGGTGGCTCCACCTGTTATCGTCCCTGCGGCATATGTGTCCGGTCCATTGCCATTTCAGCTTCGCAATACGTTCACCTATGTCGGTGACCTTGGTGCGTTGGCGTATGTGTTCGTTCCGGACTCTATCACGCAGGGAGACTTGGGGAGGACTTGGGGAAGCACATTCGGTCGGTATACCGGGGTCCAAATAACACCTACTGCGTTCACCAACCCACCTGTCAAGCAATTCCTCCCCGCTAAGTACTAGGGCGATAACGGGCAGCAGCGTCACCGAAGCGAGAAGCTACGCTCTGCAATCGCCAACCCGGCTGCCCAGCGCTACAGCGTGGCGATTATATGTATAATATATGTATTAACTAAGTTGGGAGGAAGTCGTCGGCAACTGTCATTGTACCCGGTCTATGTCGGCGGGCAAATTTGAGGTACCTAAAGTAAATAACTACTTTGGTGATAGGACAATAAAAAAAAGGTTACCATACCTATTGAACAGTTTGCCCGAAGACATACGCCGGGAGCAGGATAGGGGGGTGTTCAAGCGGAAGCTTAAAATGTATTTCTTGGCTGCATTACCCTAGAATTACTTATCATTATAATTTAGAGACTCGTGCCCGATCCCACAGACAAACTATTTAAATAGTTTTGTGGGACTATGTCTATATCTAGTTATATACTTTGTGGGTATAATAATAATAAATAAATAATAATAAATAATAACTGTGACACAATGTATCGTTCAAGATTAAGGTTCATAAGTACTATCAGCTCCAACTTTCCGCGCATTAGCGGTTTCTCTTCACATCTCGTCGTCGTCCTATTATTATTTATTTATTGATATATATTTATTTATACATGTTTATATATGTACTTATTTTTACGTAAATATATATATATATATATATATATAATATACATATATAGATATTTAAAATATTATTAGTATAAGTATAGTAAATAGCTATTATGTTTATGTAATTATGTACCTATGCTATGAATCAACATTTAAAACATTTTTTTAAATTCTTTATTAGTCCTTTTTTGTTTTGGGTCTTCCTAAAAGTCTCATAATTACTTATTTGTTTGTAGCACACTACCTTCTTACTGTTTCTGCTTGCCCAATGGTTGACTGGTAGAGAATGCCTACGCGGCATTAAGTCCGCCTTTTGTACAAATTTTATGTGCAATAAAGATTAAATAAATAAATAAATAAATGTAAACACTAGTACAGTTGTCAACGAGCACCTCATACCTACATTGTACGAGTATATTCATGTATGTACCTTGTATAGATCGAGGATGTTATCTAAAAATTATTAAATTAAAACCTGGATGGTTGCCCAAAGTGACGCAAAACCTGGAGAAGCCTATGTCCAGCAGAGGACTGCGGCAGGCTGATAATGATGATGGTCGGATGAGACTATAATTGTATTTTCTTTGTCCTTCAGAAACTGTAGTAGAATCAACAAACCTACGTGGAGTGCCAGTCCCAAGGTACCATGAACTGGATGCTCTACTTACCAAATTCATGAACAAAACGGATTACACGGGAGCCGTGTTTGAATACTTAAAAGGCAACGATCCTGGAAACAAGGATAACCTGGATATAAGTGTTCTCGATGTGTACAACGCACAGAAGTTAATACGCAAGGCAATTGATGAACACGAGACGGATTATAGACGGAGAAGCGAAGCGAAATACCATGATTGGAAGGACAGTGATGCTATCAAAGCCGTGGCTATGGATATGATGAGGCAATCTATATATGCAACTAGGTAAGAGGGTTTCGCGACTAGGTGAGAGGTAAGAGGGGATGTAAGGGAGCGGCACATTATCTTTTCGTTCCAAGCCAACCTCATAGACCTGGCCGTCCTGCCGAATAGCAAAACGAGGCGCTGGCAACCGACTGGTGGCGGTATAACCATCACAATTGAAGGCCTAGCTAAATACCAGAGACGGACGACGAACAGCAGCGTTACTGCGATCGCCAACCCGCCTGCCCAGCGTGGCGATTATGGGTATAATATCCTCCATATGTTTTCCCTATGTGGCGAACAATTGAAGTGTCTGTGTCCAGCAGTGGACTGCAATAGGCTGATGATGATGAAGAGGGTTTCTGAGAAGAGCTTTTTTATAGATTCAACTGTATGCGCGGTGATCATCTATTCGACAACTAGTTTGTTGAGTCGTATGACGACCATGATGTGGGTTCAGTGATAGTGAATGAGTGCCTTTTTATAAAGTGGTCGCAGGTTCCAACATCGACAACGATTTTTGGTGCAGGTATCAAAAACTCTTTGATCCCCTGGGACAAACATTCGTGTGATAAACATTTGTGTTTGTTGCGTGTCTGGGTATATTTGTATTTAAGTACCTACCTATATATTTGTGGTACCCTAGTTGTTCTGATACCCAAGTGTTTAAGCTACTTACCTACTTTGGGATCGGAGCGATGTAGGGATGTGATGTTGTCTGATATTTATTTATATTTAATTCGATTCAGGTTCAGAATGCAAGAGACGAAGAAATACAGGAAGTATTACACTAACAACATAAGTTTCAACATCGCAATCTTCTACGGAGCTCTGATGCAAATATCCCTAAAACTTGAAACTCTTTTCTCGCAAATAAAGAAATTGGGCCCGAGAACTCATTTCTTATGGTATCTGTCGATATATGAGAAAATTCTTGCGGCAAACGTAGATGTTCACGACATGGTGGAAAGGATCCATTACCTGCATCACATATATGTAAGAGCGGCGAGAGGTGAAACGGTTCGTAACAATTACTACTCTATAATCATCATTGTATTTTATTTTTCATAGTAGCTCGACATAATCGCTTCCCTACGCCTGATGGAAAGCCAAAGAGAAGCCCAAGTCGCTGTGACAACTGACAAGTATCTGGTTAGTTACCTGTCAGTTGTCACTGCCATGCCGGCCCAACCCTAACCCCCCACGAGCTCCGGAGACCCTACTCACCAGCAGAAACACGACCCGGAGGTCATTTGGCTGCGGTATTCTATAGGGTGGAGGTCCTTCCCCGGACGGGCAGCTCAATACGAGCGAAGATTCGCTATGCCCTTCCTCTTCTTGTATGGGATGTAATCATTTCGCTCCAAGCCAACCTCACCTGCCCGTGGTGTATCCTGCCGAATAACAAACGAGGCGCTGGCAACCAACTGGTGGCGGTATAACCATCGCAATTGACGGCGTAGCTAAATACCACAGACCGATGACGGGCAGCAGCGTCACCGGAGCGAGAAGCTACGCCCTGCGATCGCCAACCCGCCTGCCCAGCGTGGCGATTACGGGTATATCCTCCAGATGTTTGCCCTGTGGCGAACCACTGGAGAGGCCTATGTCCAGCACTGGACTGTGATAGGCTGATGATGATGATGATGAAGATGATGAATTCGGTCACTCGTCTCCGCTGCTGTGTTCATCTGTGCCCGGACGGGACACTCTTGTCTTGTCGCTCAGTCCAACATCTTCATACTATTCTCCATAGAGTTGGTGATTAAGTAAGAGATGTAGGGCATAGCGAATCTTGGCTCGAATTGATCCGCCCGTCCGGGGAAGGACCTCCACCCTATAGAATACCGCAGTCAAATGACCTCTGGGTCGTGTTTCTGCCGGTGAGTAGGGTTTCCGGAGCTCGTGGGGGGTTAGGGTTGGGCCGGCATGGCGGTGGTAACTGACAGGTAACTGACCAGTTACTTGCCCGTTGTCACAGCGACTTGGGCTTCTCTTTCGCTTTTCATCAGGCGTAGGGAAGCCATTATGTCGAGCCACTATAAAAAAAAACTGCTGCTTTGTTTCGATAAGGCCTCTTCCAGAGTTTTCCGATGGCACAAACTGGCAGCACTTCTTCCGGCCTTAGTTATCACTATTGACGGACACGAGAGAGGACTCAAGGCTTGATGTCATGGGTTCGATCCCCACCCGGGACAAACATTCGTGTAATGAACACTTGTGTTTGTTCCGTGTCTGGGTGTTTATATTTGTATTTAAGTATTTATTTGTGATACCTTCGTTGTTCTGATACCCATTTTTGGCACTCTACCTTATTGCTAGTTTCTGCTCAGCCCAATGGCTGACTAGTAGAGAATGCCTATGTGGCATTAAGTCCGCCTTTTGTACGCTACTTTACTGTTAAATAAATAAATAAAAAACACAAGTGCTTAAGCTACTTACTTTGGGATCGGAGCGATGTATGTGATGTTGTCTGATATCTATTTATTTATTAAAATTTTGGAAGCGAAACAATTTGCATCATGATGTCTGACATTTACTTATTTTTCATAGAATCTGGTGATCGCTCCCACGCTGCCAATGCCACAAACAACCTATGGACATGGTAGATTCCAAAGGAGCTCAACGTCCCGGCGTACTGCTGGCAGACACCAGACACTGCCAGGCGATTTACAGAAGAAGATCACAGTATTCGATGAAACAGAACCGCCTCAGATGACTAGCTCATTAAAATCTACCACCACCGCTGAGAGACCTCCGGACGGCTTGGACATAATCACCAAGGCCCGTTCCAGCACTACAACTGAAGCTGTCACCTCCAACGAAACCTTCACTGCAGAGACAGTTACTGAATTGGGTAACGATGCCGCCACGTCTGACGATCCGGCGACGGCACTCCCTCCGCCGACGCCGTCGCAGCAACCAGCCACGCAGGAACCTGCGCCGGCGCAGACACCGCCGAAGAAACCGGGCCGGCCGACAAAGAAACCTCCTCGGAAGACAAAGAAACTTGCGGTGACGCCGAAGCCAACGACGCAGCAACCCCAGCCGTTGACAGAGCAACCAGCCTCGCCAGCAAATGAATCACAACGGCGAAGGAAACCACCTACGCGGCAAGCACTTGTGCGGCGGCAACCATATACGAGGCGGCAACCTTTGCCGGTTCACCAACTTACCCCACCACCAAAAGGAAGACAGCCGTTAAAACGGCCTGTCGTTCAAAGACGGCAATCTTTACGGCAACGAAGAGGGTCTAAGGCTTTGGGTCGATACGGATGATGAATAATAAAGGTCGAAATCTGTCTATATAGTTCTTGAATGAACCTAAG
>CM062089.1:15543899-15569655 GCA_031163375.1 Conogethes punctiferalis | reverse complement strand
TTCATGGAAATACACCTACATTAGGTCACACACATCTAAATGTATAAAACTCAAAGGTGACTGACATAGTCAGGCCCCTCTTCCCCACTGGGCACTATGGGCACGTGCCCAGGGCCCCGCGATCGAATGGGGCCCCCTCGTTCCTGCCCGATTATCAAATGATAACTGATATTTAGGTCATAGGGCCCCCATGATCCGTATGTACCCAGGGCCTCAAATAGTTTAAAGACGGCCTTGGACATAGTGATCTATTAACGCACAGCCCAAACCACTGGAAATTTGGCGTGCAGGTAGATGTTATGACGTAGGCATCCGTTAAGAAAGGATTTTGATCAATTCTACCCCCAAGGGGATAAAATAGTTATACATATAAGGAAGTAAAAAAGGTTCATAAATTCTAAATATGACTGAAATCACTGCCAAGAAGGCTCGTCGTATTTCCTCTTTGCATGGCCGCTGGCCGAGGGAAGCACCAGCCCTTTTGGCTCCTTTTTCGGCTTAGCTTTGGTTAAGGCGGCGCTGTGTGGCATCTCATTATTTTTGACTTCAAACTTGTAGCCTTCTACAATTATTGGTGACATTTAAACTGGGTCGTATTACTATTATTCCTTAATCAACTTTTAAACAATCTCCCTAAACCAAACCGCGTAGTTCAGTCGCCCCACTGATGCATACACTGTCCGGTTCAATAGTTCCCCGTTCCGGAGTGCCGTTCAGACTCCGGCGATTGGATCAGCTCACCGGAAAATGTTCGGCCGACGTCGGCGCAGACAGCCAATTCTGAATTAGACCTGCGGGGCCGTTCACAATGCCAATTTCGAGTCGGATTCGGAAACTTTGCCGCGCGTTTCGCGTTCGAATTTGACAGTTCGCGTGTTTTCTATGTATAATATGTATTTATTTACAAAAAAAAAGTATTAAGTAAGTTTATCAGTTGGCTAGTACCCATAGTACAAGCTTCGGCTTAGTTTGGGGCTAGGTGGCGCTGTGTGGCTCAGCGTGGCATGTCTTGGGTTATTTATTTATTTTGTTGTCCTAAAAAAATGGTATACTATAGATCTACATAGTATAATGGTTTGCTAATACATGGTATGGTAAATATCACTGTCTTTGTTCACAATTTCTAATACAAAAAACAGAGCACGGTAACAATTTTCTATGATCTAACACTACAAATTGCTGTATCTATTTACCGTAGCTAGGTGCATCGGCTGGGCAGTTTGCGTAATCCGCTGATCCAATAACGGGGCCCGCGTGCATCGCTGTTCAGGACACACTGTATAACAGTGACAGTGAACCAATGTACAAATGACCTAATACAGTAATCTGTCTAAATAGCTCAATAGTTAATAGACTCTGTACTACATATATGGTTGTTCAGGATACGTTGTATGTTGCAGTGAACCATGGAGCAAGTACAAACATGCGACTGCCTAAGCAGTTGCTTACACAGTTGCACAATTGTGCACTGTGAATCGTAACTAGGTCCTGATGGTATCACTTTAGTATCATTAGAGGGCGAGGCCTATTAGTCTGATCTTTTATTTGCACACGTATGTTTTCAATTGGGTATTTTGTTTTGGACGGTGCCCGGGCTATGTAAGCAATTATTTTGTAAGCACTTAGCTCAAGGTTAGCAATCTGCTATTAAAGTATGTCGTCAAGGTAAAATACTACAAATGTCATTAGCATAGGTACAACTACGAGTATTATGTTTCGGATTTTTCACTCTCTGATAAATAGATTCTAACGTACAGTCGTCTACACTAATATTATAAAGAGGAAAACTTTGTTTGTTTGGTTGTAATGAATAGGCTCAAAAACTACTGGACCGTTTTTAAAAATTCTTTCACCATTCGAAAGCTACATTATCCACGAGTAACATAGGCACAATTTTATTTTGGAAAAAAAAAACTTTACGCGGACGAAGTCGCGGGCGGAAAGCTAGTATAGTATAAGACTGTTAAAGTGTTAAAAAGCAGAGAATAAGTAATTATGCTTAAAGGAAGTCTCTTTTCAACGACTGGTTAGCTACAAAAATAATTACTTATTCCGTGCTTTTAAACACTTTAACTGTCTTACACTGTACTTTAGAATCTAGACTGTACTTTTAGCTTTGTATAGTTATACCTATACAAAGTTAGAATGTGTCTTGTCTGCTTTAGTTCAAAACGAAGATCTCTTACTGATACACATTTCACTGTGTATCGAGAATCGCATTTGAGTAGCCGTAGCTGAACGGTACTAGAACGCGCTTTGAAAGTATTAAAGTGCATGCCTGTTGTCTTATAAGCTTATGTAGGTAGACATTATGCTTTCCGTAGGTAGCGTGAGACTCCCCCACAAAAGGGGTGGGGGTTCGATTCCCGCACATTGCAAACATTTGTGTTCATAAACATGTCTGTTTTTATTGGACTGGGTGTTTTCTATGTAAAATATGTATTTATTTACAAAAAAAGTATTTAAGTAAGTTTATCTGTTGTCTAGTACCCATAGTGCAAGCTTCGGCCTAGATGGCGATGTGTGGCCCAGCGTGGCATGTCTTGGGTTATTTATTTATGTAAGTCAGGTCGAGGTCATCCCATCAGACAGCCTTTGGTATGATATGTTATCGTAGGTAAAAATATAGACCATACAATTCGTTTTACAACGAGTGATTATCACAATAAATTCATTAAAACTAACGAATATTCGAGTACAATGTGGACACAAAAATTACTTTTCACAGGCGTTCCTATGAATTTCACTGGTAACTCACTTATTCATATTGATTGGACGATATGGAATGAATAATTAATTCTGAGAATCGTACAATTACGATGGACGAGTGATCGGGACTGTGGGTGTATGTTATGTGAATTATATATGTGGCACGAATATGTATAATAATATTTATTCGACAACATCATCATCATCATCAGCCTATTGCAGTCCACAGATGGGCAAAGGCCTCTTCAGTTGTTCGCCACTTAGACCAAACCAGATAGACAGAATTTATACCAATAATCGCCAATCTGGGCAGGCGGGTTGGCGATCGCAGGGCGTAGCTTTTCGCTCCGGTGACGCTGCTGCCCGTTATCGGTCTGTGGTATTTAGCATGCCTTCAATTGTGATGCTGATGGTATTTTCTTACAAAAAAGGTCTCTAATTAAGTTTATTAGTTGTCTAGTAACCATAGTTCAAGCTTCAGCTGAGTTTAGGGCTAGATGGCGCTTCGGGGGTAGGGGTATGCCGTCCCCGGAACAGGAATGCCGGCCTCCTGTTATCTGCGGCTGGCTAGGGCAGGCAGGGATGCGGCCGTCTGCTGTGGCGCTACCAGAGTCCCTGCAAGTTGCTGCCCACTGGCGACACAGGGGTATAGTGGGTATGCCCACCCATTCTGGGATATATGAGAGTCCCACATACTATGCCGACTCCCTCCGGAGGCGGCGTCAAGGTGCATTTTGCTTTCCCCTCTAAAAATAAATCTAGATGGCGCTGTGTGGCGCAGCGTAGCATGTCTTGGGCTATAAACAAAACTTATAGTAATAATTTTCATGATTCTTTGTATACCGTTATCGCTTAATCGAACTTTCCTACACAAAATGTGTACTCTAAAGCCCATAATATTACAAAAAGTAAGCAATAATACAGTTCAACTAGTCTCAAAGATGTTATCTTTGTCTCTTGAGGTCGTCGTCCCGAAATAAATCGTGGGTCCATTAAATAGTCATATTTGTCTAGAAGTCTCGGCAGCAATATTGCATTTATTGTTACTAGCATGCAAAGAGGTCGTTTAAAGATTGTATAACGGTAGGTATTTGAGTTTATACAGGAAGACTTTTTAATCACTATCCAAATTTTTATATTATAATCTATGGCGAAAATCACTAAATACGTATTTTTTCTTTTAGTACCGGTCAGTACTAAAATATTGAGAAAATAGCATTCCAAGTTGTCTAAAAAAAGACGAAATAAATAGACACCGCGCGCCGCGGGCGCCGCCCACCGCAGAGAGCGTCCGTCCCCGCTCCATTCATAAAAAGGTGTCATTTACCGAACCGCAAAAGCATAGGTACCTACATAAGTTGCAAATTTTCCCTTCATACTTTTACGGGCTTAGGACCGTCAGATTGCAAAAATGCCTACCTACCTAATTTTTACCGTATAACTTTGACGCAATCGCCTATCGACAATTGAAAAACAGCCGAACACGTTCTCAGCGTAAACTGTCCAATTTAAACGTATTTATCAATGGGTATTTTAGTGTGTCCCAATAGGTGAATACAATACATTTAAAGTTGATTTTGTGCTCTTGAAATGAAACTAAGACGGCAAAAAGTAGGTAGGTAGTAGGTACATTGTTGCAATAAGGCGTATTTAAAAAATTTGAATCAACTTATGTACAAATTAATTAAAATCAATCAAATAATTAAAATGGGATGTAAGGGAGCGACCTATCGCCTTTTCGCTCCAAGCCATCCTCACCTGCCCGTGGTGCATCCTGCCGAACAACAAACGAGGCTCTGGCAAACCGACTGGCGGCGGTAAAACCATCACGATTGAAGGCGTAGCTAAATACCACAGACCGTTGACGGGCAGCAGCGTCACCGGAGCATGAAAATACGCCCTGCGATCGCCAACCCGCCTGCCCAGCGTGGCGTTTAGGTATATCCTCCAGAAATTTGCCCTAGGTGGCGAACAACTGGAGAGGCCTATGTCCAGCAGTGGACTGCAATAGGCTGATGATGATGATGAATTAAAATCAACTTACACTAACTGATCAAAAATAATAATTATTGGTATTTTAATAACTGTTCGAAATGCATACCATTTCTCTCCAAACAGAGTCTCGCACGTTTTTGCACATTGCCTTTTAATTTGTTAAGGACTAAAGTGTCACTTTTCACTTCATCAAATGCTCTAATAATCTGTTGTTTAAGGGCGTCCAGGCTCTGGGCCTCATCCACATACACACGTCTTTTGATTTCACCCCACAAAAAAAAGTCACACGGAGTCAGGTCCGGAGAGCGCGGCGGCCACGGGACGGGGCCTCCACGGCCGATCCAGCGGTCGCCGTACTCGGCGCTAAGGTACTCGCGAACGGCGGCGGCGTAGTGCGGCGGTGCTCCGTCTTGTTGAAAATAAAAATCACGAAAGTGCGCGATCGGCACTTCGTCCATCAAATCGGAGATCACCGTACGCAACATATCGAGGTACGTGCCGCCGGTCAAACGTCCCTCTATAAAATATGGGCCAATTATTTGGTTGCCAACAACCGCAGCCCACACGTTTGCACTAAAACGCACTTGGTGATAAGTTTCTCTTATCATGTGTGGGTTTCGGAAGGACCACCAGTGCTCATTATGTTGGTTGTACAATCCAACGCGCGTAAATAATGCTTCATCGGTCCACATAATAACGGCCGTCGGGTGCGCAATTAGCCACTCGCAGAAGGCTCGGCGGGGCACTGCGTCTGCTTCACCTAAAGCCTGCACCTTTTGGAAATGATACGGATGCAAGCCAGCGGTGTTAAGTAGTTTCCATATGGCGTACTGGCTGATCTCAAAACGCCTCGCCGCGTCACGAGTACTTGCACGAGGGTTTCTTTGAAAAAAGTCGAAGATCTCTTCTTCGATTTCCACTGGCACTCTTGGCCTGCCACGCCCTTCTGCATGTGAAGGTGTAGTAAATTGGCCGAAATCTAAGAGCCTTTGGTTGGCAGCTAAAATCGTTGCACGGTTCGGAACTGACGGATTCAACACACCCTGGTTGCGGAGGCGAGGAAGGCTATCTACTTCGTACAGTCTTTGGGCTCCGTTCAAACTCTCTCCACTTAACAAATAACAGCGCACCATTTCATAGAACTCGCGGTTAGAATACATCGTGGGCGCGGAGGGAAACGGCGCGCGCTTTCACCGAACGGGGATGCGCGGGCGACTGCGTGCGTGACCTTTGCCATTTTGTTTTCGGCGCTCGCTCGCCACCCTCCCGCCGCTCCGCCCCGCACCCCGTCTCTACCCCGCGCCCGCGCACGCATTGTCCATTGAGTTCATCGCTTTGCGTAGTAAATTTTTACGCTAGAAATGGTAACCATGCGATATTTATAATTGGTTCGGTACAATGAATTTGTTGTGAAAATATGACCTATATTTTTTATTGCAGAAATGGGCTCTATTAACGATACCTAATGCCCAGAAAAAATTTGGATAGTGATTAAAAATTCACCTTGTATTATACTTCTAGAATTCTTGGAAGAGATGAGTCATGTACCTATTGGAAAAATTTTATGTAACTCAACTAAGTGTTTATTTGTTCACCTAGGAACTTCATCATCATCAGCCTATAGCAGTCCACTGCTGGACATAGGCCTCTTTAGTTGTTCACCACTTAGGGCAAACATCTGTCCAGCGGTGGACGTCTATAGGCTGGTGATGATGATGATATTCCAAATAGTGTGAAATGTGAGTATATTTTCATTTCGTTCCTAGGCTATTTAAGGGAGCGGCCTATCATCTTTTCGCTCCAAGCCAACTTCACCTGCCCGTGGTGCATCCTGCCGAATAACAAACGAGGCGCTGGCAACTAATGGGTGGCGAATATAACCATCACAATTGAAGCCGTAGCTAAATACCACAGGCCGATGACGGGCAGCAGCGAAAAGCTACGCCCTGCGATCGCCATCCCGCCTGCCCAGGGTGGAGATTATGGGTATATCTTCCAGATGTTTGCCCTAAGTAGCGAACAACTGGAGAGGCCTATGTCCAGCAGTGGACTGCTATACGCTGATGATGAACTTCTGTACTGTAGAACTATTTTTAACCGACTTAAAAAAAGGAGGAGGTTCTCAATTCGCCTGAATATTTTTTTTGTTATATGTTTGTTACAGAAGTATGCCACGGCATATACTTTACAAAGATTTATCCGAAGTCAGTTGATTGCTGATCAAATTTATCTATTCCTAGAAAAGTATCATTGTAAGCACATTTCGGATGAGAGCGATCAAACTTTGAATAAGCCGAGACAGTTCAGGTATTCATTCGACTCTCGGTACAATTTCCATTTAGACCGTGTCGGGGAATAATTATTTTGCGATTGTAATCTTCGGATTTCCCTCGAGACGTCTTGAAAATTCGTAATTTACTCAGAAGATGGGTCAAGAGACTTAAAGGAACATTGAGATCAATTTTCAACCGTGTCATTTTGATCAATGAATAGCTATGTTTATGGCGAGACTTTTTTTATGCAAAAGGCGGCAGATGAGCAAGTGTGATGCATGTTGTTAAAGTATAATGACGTGTGGTGAAAGGAATACAAACAAATGCATGTATGGGTATGTGTTTGTGTTAGGTTGATGTGTACCTGTGTGTACAATAGTGCACGATTGAGTCGTGTTTTCAACGCACACAAGACCGTTCTATCCTCGATATATTTCTGTGAAGAACTCTTTTGAAACTACATTTATTAGACATAGCTGTTATAGCAAACGATTATCACGTATAACAGAAACAATATGGCTGAGCTTGAATTATTCAAATTGTGTTCCATCTAGTGTTGTTACTTTATAGTCCACTATCGATAGACTAGCGCGCAAAGGACTTTGCTTCCTATTTCATAATATGTACGGCTAAGCTGTGCCTCTCAGAACTCTCTCAAACCACTACAATCTGGGTGTATGGGAAAGAGTGAAAAGCACTAAATTATAGATATTATCGACAGAAATCGAAATATATACGCTTGTACTATGGGAGTACTGATAAAAGTACTTATATAATTTTGTTTTGTACATAAGTACGAGTACTTTATACATAGCACCAAACAGATATTTCAGTGTGTACACTGATTATACATTACACGTTTATGTTGTTACTGTACGGTCGAAATTACGATGCAACCCGTGACCATTAAGTAGGGCCCTGGTCGTCAAAGTGTCGATACTTTCGATAGAAAAAATTAGATGTTATAATTTCACGTTCCGTCAGTTTGCATGAAGTGTTTTTGGCGAGTTCATATTTGTGATTTTAAAATCGTGATATCTCGGGAACTTTTTATAATTTTTTTCAACATTATTTCGATTTATGATTAAGTGATGCGTCAATATTAGCCCGGTCTTGCCTATTATAAACCATATTATCGATAGGTATCATAGATGTTTATCGATCGAGTATCGATATTTCCACATCGCTAGTCCGCGCTTATTCTGGACCGTGCACTACTGCATAATTAACTATATCAATAACAACGACTGAATTACTATTGACAATACATGCGCCAGTTATGAAATTGCCTCTTTATGAAACTGGACACGTCGGCAATACCTATTGGTTTTGTTTGGATTCGCAATTCGAATTGGAATTGTTTTTGAGCTCCGTTCCATTTTAAAGATTGTTTCTTCTTTATTGAATTCGGTTGCCGGCCAGTATCGATGAAAACGATTTATATATCTATGTACAACATAAAAGTGAATCTTCCAAATGTATGTACGGCCATAACTTTCGAACGACTGCACCGAATTGGTTCTTGGTTTTATGTATTCGTTATTTATTAAGACAAGGTCTATGAAAGGTAAAACATTACAATAATTTTGTTAAAAGCATGAGTATAATAGCTGGATGCGATAAGCCCAGGATCGATCAAAGTGGCGAACATTGGGAGAGACCAGACTGATATGGGCTGATGGTGATGATGATAATGGCAATATAATTACGCCGTGTCAGCAGCATCAAATAATTCCGTAGCACACTCTCCAAAATGCAACTGATACAAGACTGAAATTCCAGCAACCTTACGACGGTGATTAATACTTTGAAGTCTTGCGTCACAAAGGGATTCGTACCTAAGAAGCATTTTTTTTTTATAGTAGCTCGACATAATAGCTTTACTACGCCTGATGGAAAGCAAAAGAAGCCCAAGTCGCTATGACCACGGGCAAGTAACTGGTCTGTTACCTGTCAGCTGCCACCGCCATGCCGGCCCAATCTCTACCGTCCACAAGCTCCGGAAACTCTACTTACCGGCAGAAACACGACCCGGAGGTCATTTGGCTGCGGTATTCTATAGGGTGGAGGACCTTCTCTGGACGGGCGGCTCAATTCGAGCGATGATTCGCTGTGCCCTACCTTCCTTAATTTTCAAACAGACCTTAATACCTGGTTTGAATACCTAGTATTTCATAAACCAGTATTGCCTAATATATGCCGATTGGTATCTGTGGTATTGGTTATTTGTAGAGCGCGCCGAACTCAAATCAGTACAGAGTTGCGGAACATCGACAAAGGCTCACACGGGCTGATAGCGGCGGCCAATAACGGTAATAACCTAGTTTGAGACCGTGCACTGCGAATACTGCCGCAGAAGTGGCTTAGATATTGGATTGCCTGGAGCGATATTGAAGGTAAATCTGTATCTGTCAACAACTTATTGGTTTAACGTACATCATCATCATCATCATCAGCCTATTAAAGTCCACTGCTGGACATAGGTCTTTCCAGTTGTTCGCCACTTAGAGCAAACATCTGGAGGATATACCCATAATCGCCACGCTGGGCAGGCGGGTTGGTGATCGCAGGGCGTAGCTTCTTGCTCCGGTGACGCCGTCACCGGTCTTAGTATTTAGCTACGCTTTCAATTGTGATGGTTCTAACGCCACCAGTCGGTTGCCAGCGCCTCATTTGTTATTCGGCAGGATGCACCACGGGCAGGTGAGGTTGGCTTGGAGCGAAAAGATGATAGGCCGTTCCCTTACATCCCCGTTTAACGTACCTACGTGATATACTCGTAGAGTTTGACGCAAAGCCTCAATTTCGAAAAGTTCGGAATAAGCTCTCGTACAACTAAACACGTATAACCGCCGTCAGCTGTATTGAAGTTATACATATTTTTATAGTAACACAACACAATGTATAGTTTATTCGTGTTAAGAAAATAGTGACTCATCACCGACTGCCGGCCAAGCCACACCCCCTAGCCAATTAAAACGCTAGAAATTATAATTATAATGGTGATGAGTCACTATTTTCTTAACGCGAATGAACTATAGTGACTTCTCTTTGCCTGATGGAAAGCAAGAGAGAGGTCCAATTTGCTGAGCCAACGGACATTTACGTTTAAAAGTCCTTACGTCTCAGTAATTACGAATCTATAGGAAGTCGATTGCATCATCATCATCAGTTTATTGCAGTCTACTGCTGGACATAGACCTCTCCAGCTGTTTACCACTTAGGGCAAACATCTGGAGGATACACATAATCGCCACGCTGGGCGGGCGTGTTGGCGATCGCAGGGCGTAGCTTTCACTCCGGTGACGCTGCTGCCCGTCATCTTCCGGTGGTGTTTAGCTACGCCTTCAATCGTGATGGTTATACCGCCACCAGTCGGTTGCGAGTGCCTCGTTTGTTATTCGGCAGGATGCACCATGGGCAGGTGAGGTTGGCTTGGAGAGAAAAGATGATAGGCCGCTCCCTTACATTCCGTTTCCCGATTGCATCGCCACTGGCGATTCGCCAGTCCAGTATGATCACTGTTCAAGTGCTAGAGTATACCAAATATTACGGATGGGTAGATTTCACCATCTAACATTTTCGGCTGCGTAGGTAATTTGTTTAGTTTGACACAGGGCGAGTTAGTAATTCGATTGTCGGCTAGGAAGCTTTATTTGAACACAGTAGCAATAAACCTAGTTTCCTGTTTGGTTGTGAACATTTGCTGAGGAGAATTTATGATTATATTGATAGCTGTGTTGTGTCTGAGTAAGCGAAAAGCCGTGTTCTGAACGGAGGACAGTTTAGAGATAATTAGAGGCAAGATCGAGTTGGAATGTAGGACGCCTGGATGCGAGAATCCCAGGATCAATGAAAGTGGCGAACATTGGGAGAGGCCTATGTCCAGCAGGGGACTGATACGGGTTGATGATGGTGATGAACATCGGGTTGTTTGAAATATATCCCGCTACTAAGTTTTCAATAGGTAAGTTTGATAGCATTTTATATGCGGATTTTTGACAGTCTCGTTAGCGCAATGGATAGAACTTAAAGCGCGGACGATCCGAACGTTCCGGGTTCCATTACTGGTCGGGTCCATTTAGAAAATTACCTTTTCTAGTCATGAGTGTGTTTTGCGTGCAATTTTTTCATGCAGCTGTTCTTTGGAATCAGTTACCGGCTGCAATTTTCCCGAATGGATATAATATATGTGATATATAATATACGCTGAGACTCCCCTGGTGTTGTGATGTCTATGGGCTGAAGTGATCACTTAGCATCAGGTGATCTTCAATCCCGTTTGCCCTCTCATCATCATCATCATCATTATCAGCCGTAGGGGTTCCACTGCAGGACATAGGCTAGAATCCCCCAAAGACTAGAAGTCTTTGCCCTCTCTGTCATCATAAAAAAAAAATTGAACTCTTAGTACCAGGGAAATCCTGGTTGGTTGGTTAGTGAAAGGAAGTAATATTGTATCCTTTTCATACACTCTACATCTACGTATTACATTGTTGTAATGTATAGGTATGTGTGTGTGTTCAAAGTCTTGTCAATATTTATCCAGCGGGCCGCACCTCTATTTGCGACCGAATACCGTATCGATTAGCTGATATTATTAGTCTGTGACAATGCAGCGGGTTGGGGGGAGTATTTATAAACCGCCCAGAACGTTCCAGAATTCCTATACTTAAGGTTCCGCCAGTTACCGATAGTGTCGGTTAGTAATCTGAGAGATTGTAGGTTCCGCTAGAGACCAATAGTTATTTGACAGATTGTGTGGGCTTCACTAGGAGGACTTACTGAAAACGACTCCTGTTTTCGAGCAAAGCACGGCTTATATATGGGTGGTTCTTTTGGATATCGCAGCAGCGCCTTGTCCGGTCACCCAGTTTTGGGTATTTTTTCTGTTTTTATACTTTTTTTGTTATTTTTGATAACTGTTTACTGCGCTATTTATGAGCTACGTTATGAGAGCGATCTCTTTCAGACAATCTTCAGGTAGAGGGTTATTGTAGTTTAGAATCGTTAAAACTAAGATAAATAAGTAATACAAAATAAATGAAATTACCTACATGTACAACAATCGCACCGAGAACCTCCTTTTTTTTGAAGTATGTTAAAAAAAAACAATGTTTGTTTATGTAGACGATAAAAAAAGTTCAATAAATCCATAAAAAGGCTATGCATATTCCCTATTACATTGCAACAAGATAAAACAGCTATATCTCACATCACTCACCTAACGGACGACCCAGCGACGATGATAAATGTTATTAAAACAAAAAAGCAAAAAAAAAACACAATTTCCAACGGCGCAACGTTCACAAACGTTCTCATAAACATTTCAAAAGGTTATCGTTCGCTCAGAAACATTTTTGCGCCGGGCATTCGTAAAATTCGCGACAAAACGATTCGTGTTCCCCATTTCCGAGGTAAATAAAAGAAAGGGGAGTACACGTGAAAGGTAGCCGGTACATTAAGGGCGTTTAAGCGAGGGCCTTCGCTGGAAGCCTTCCGCCAATCAGCGGAAACACATTAACTGTGTAACCACAGTAATGTATCAACAATATCATGTCTTATTTTCTAGCAATCAAAACTGTGGAACAATATTTTTGCGCCAGGTAGGTATACTTTATTGCGCACCATACAATTGACTTAAAACTAGGTATATTGCACAATTTATGGGATGTAAGGGGGCGGCCAATCATCTTTCCGCTTCAAGCCAACCTCATCTGCCCCTGCCGAATAACGCATTAGGCGCTGGCAACCAACTGGTGGCGGTATAACCACCACAATTAAAGGCGTAGCTAAATACCACAGGCCGATGATGGGCAGCAGCGTCACCGGAGCAAGAAGCTACGCCCTGCGATCGCCAACCCGCCTGCCCAGTGTGTATATCCTCCAAATGTTTGCCCTAAGTGGCGAACAGCTGGAGAGGTCTATGTCCAGCGGAGAACTGCAATAGGCTGATGATGATGAATCTCAAGCCTCTTGGTGTGGTCATATAATATGAACTGTTGATGATATCACCTGTATACATAATCTTCTTGCAGATTAGTCTCTGGCTAAATTTCGGTCAAGGGGAATTTACGTGTTGCGTACTAGGCGCGTTCAATGGGGATTAAAATTTCATGCAGACGTACCGGGGAGGCAGAAAATTACATCACCTAATTGTCAATTGAGCTAATGACGGTCGCTCGGAGCCGCTTGGATCCATCCCCCCTCCCCCCTGCTCGACAAATTAGTCGGGTCCACATGGGACGGTCTGACACGGTTCGATCGGGCGGTAGGAGCTGCGGATGATACTGTGAAGATCCCATTCGATTTGAATATCATGGGTCGCTTAGATCGTTAGATCGCACACGATAGAACCTAAAGACGATACGATCACGATAGATAGATATTCATTATTGCACAAAACACAGTATAAATACAGTAAAGGTGATACAGACATGTTGTGGTTCAATCTAGGTGGCACGATATTCTTCTAAATTGAATGTTATCATCATCATCATCATCATCAGCCTATTTCAGTCCACTGCTGGACATAGGCCTCTCCAGTTGTTCGCCACCTAGGGCAAACTTCTGGGCTGATACGCTGGGCAGGCGGGTTGGCGTTCGCAGGGCGTAGCTTCTTGCTCCGGTGACGCTGCTGCCCGTCATCGGCCTGTGGTATTTAGCTACGCCTTTTACCGTGATGCTTATACCGCCACCAGTTGGTTTTCCAGAGCCTCGTTTGTTGTTCGGCAGGATGCATCACGGGCAGGCGAGGATGACTTGGAGCGAAAAGGTCGCTCCCTTACATCCCCCCTTTAATTGAATGTTATGGATCGATGTTATTTTGTCACTTTCGAAAGGGACTTTTCCGATCACTTTGCAAGTCTATTGCCATTTTAGTGTGTACTTATCTATTTTAGTTATGATTTGACTGTTACATCACACATTTTATGGATTCTTTCCTGTGACTATGGAGTAACGTCCAAAATCAAGCAGTCAGATTTGATTTACACTGTTTTACATCATTAACATTACATGTTTCATTGATATACATAATAAGATTGGTTTAATAAATACACTAGCTACTACCCGTGAATATTCGTATAAAACATAGCCTATGTGTTAATCCCACGTATAAGCTATACCTATTACTGTAAAGTTTCATTAAAATTCGTTTAGTAATTAATGCGTGAAAGAGGAACAAACATCCATCCTAGCAAATATATGCAAATTTATAATAATATAATATGTACCTATGTAAGCTTAGGTTTTATTTACTTATTAATATCTACGAACCATGTTAGAACAACCACAAAATGTTGCCTTGGTTGTGACTAACACGAATATCAGCAAGCGTCTTTGCAAAGTCAAACCAAACCATAAAAGGCTACTTAAATTTCCTTGAAGAATTATGAATAGAATTACGGGAACAATCGCAGGATTCTTTGTAAGGGCTGTAACCGCGGTATTATCTTTTCGGTGGCTTCACCCTTAGACCAAATTGACCCATAACATAAGCCCGATCTCCGGCCCGACCCGTCATAAAAGTTCTTAGGAGATAAGGCCGGGGTTATGGAGTGAGCGAGTTTACGGGGCAGTGTAGAAGGTTTAATCTATGTAAAAATAAATATAATATCACACAAACAAACACAAGTGTTCATCACATGATCGAACCCACGACCCTTGGTTCAGCAGGCAGGAATCACTTCCAATCGAGCCGAACCAGTCTAAAATGGTAGGCTTTTATATATGCTTCGTCATTGGGTAGATTGTGTCAATGTTTCATTGTTATGGCCAAGTATAATAACGGTTCCTAATTTAATGACAAGACATGATACGAAATTTGACTTAAGCTTTGATGTTTTCAAATCATAAAACCATATTGATTGCACCAAATGTTTTTTTTAATGACATTATGTTAAATTTTAAAGGATTAGCCATAAGCCTTGCCATGATCTGCTACCATTGCAACTAATTGCCATGCTTACTATTTAATCATGAAATCTTGAAAATAAATCCCCGTCAAAGATGATGATGATAGAAGTCAAAACTGGGAAACATACAATCTCAAAACCGCTTTCTTTAAGACCGCATCTTAAAAAACTAACTCAGCCAAAATAGACAAACTCATAAAATTGTTAAAAGGGTTTAAAGTGCTCATAAATACATCTCCAACGATCTCTTGAGTCCCACAAAAGTCAATTTAGGACCTTTTCGACTTAAAATCGAGTTGCAAAACAGTATTTTATTGTGGAATTTTTGTTTTTAAATCTTTCAAAGCGGCCGTCTGCATCTCATTGTTGATGTTATAAAAGTCTTTTATTATTGTTCAGTGATGTTGGTAGAGTTTATTAAATTTTCTCGATTCCTTCGGGACTTTAAGAGTTACTTTACGATTTGCAGCGTAGTTTTTTGAATTATGCTCTTAAAAAGTTATAACAGACTCATATTGTTTAAGAAACAACTTATTCTGACATTTACACAGCAAGACTGGCTCGATGGCTTATTTGTTAGTGATCTTTACCTTCTGCGGCAAGGGTCGTGGGTTCGATACCCGCACAGTACAAACATTTGTGTGCATGAACATGTCTGTTTATATTGATCTGGGTGTATAATATGTATTTATTTAAAAAAAAGTATCTAAGTAAGTAAGTTTATTAGTTGTCTAGTACCGATAGTACAGTTCGGCTTAGTTTGGGGCTCGATGGCGAAGTGTGGCCCAGCGTGACATGTCTAGGGTTATATTATTTAGGTTTATTTATTTATACAACAAATGTGATCCTAAGTTAATCAGTGCGATGACGGATAAAGAATACAAATCATTACGTCATCTCTTCCCGTGGGTATCATGAGAGAGTCCAGTGGTAGGGGGCCGGCTTGGCAGATAACCAATATATGTATGAGAGAGGTAGGGCATAGCGAATCTTCGCTCGAATTGAGCTGCCCGTCTAGGGAAGGACCTCCACCTTATAGAATACCGCAGCCAAATGACCTCCGGGTCGTGTTTCTGCTGGTGAGTAGGGTTTCCAGAGCTCGTGGGGGGTTAGGGTTGGGCCGGCATGGCAGTGGCAACTGACAGGTAACTAACCAGTTACTTGCCAGTTGTCACAGCGACTAGGGCTTCTCTTTCGCTTACCATACTTACTTAGGCGAAGGGAAGCCATTATGTCGAGCTAACACCAAAAATAAATAACCACCATACTCGGGTGACGTCGACCGCGTTTTGGGATCAATAGGTCTATAGCCATAGTGACCCTTCAAGTGATCATGATCAGGTAGTAACTGACTGATTTACTCACTTGTCCGTACACGCAGCAACTTCTTCTCTATCTCTTTCTATTAGGCGAGTGTAATCCGCGATTTCACCATTGAAAATGAATAGAAAAATAAAATTACCAGATATTTTCTTGGAGTTCGTTTTACTGAATATGACATTTTGGGCTATATAAACTATATAAACCATATTTAAACCATTCGTACCAAAACATAAAATTGATTGTTTTTTCTCAATTTTGCAAAACCGCTTGTTGCAAAATTTAGTACAGAACATGTAGGTAGATCTCCTTTTTTAGTGAGGTGATCGAACCTTAGGTTGCGATCAAAAGACTGCGTAGGACGTAGCTTAATCCAGCCGACCTATATCTGGGTTGATAGATGACTCGAATCGCTCGCTGAATTTTTCGCAACGTCATCCTTTGTGTTTGAATCCCACACATACCTATTCAATTAAGTTACTTCGTCGCCTTACTAAGTAAAAAAATAAAAATTTTGGGGCTGAGGCGCATTTAGGCTAATTCTCATAATGATTATTTCTTACTAGCTGTGCTCGCGACTTCGTCCGCGTGGAATAGTTATTTTTCCCCCGTTTTTTTTTTTACATTTTCCATTATTTCTTCGCTCCTTATAGTTGCAGCGTGATGTTATATAGCCTATAGCCTTCCTCGATAAATGGTCTATTCAACACAAAAATAATTTTTCAATTCGGACTAGTAGTTCCTGAGATTAGCGCGTTCAAACAAACAAACTCTTCAGCTTTTATTAGTTAAGATTTAGCCTACTTCTCATTTGGGCTACTACGTATTGTCTTTATGTTTGGCTTGTTAAGAATTTGGTTTTGGTTGTTAATGATGAAACGATCAGTGAAAAAACACGAATAACACCAGCCATGCGCGGGCCTTGCGCCGAGGCTCCGTTCAAAACATAGTACGGAACTATAAAATCCATTGCGTAGTTTTAAAGATAATAAACTTAAATAGGGACAGACAGAAAACAAAAGCGACTTTCTTTCATACTATGTAGTGATTACCCATCAAACCCATGATGTTGAAAAATAATTCAGAAACTGAGTTACATAACACCGACTTTGTATTTCGACTTGAAGCGATAACTTGTATTTTATTCGATGACGTCTTGATACAAGTCTGAGGCAAGAGTAGCCTCCAAGGAATTCATGAACACGATATAACTCAATAAACATCTGAATAATGTGTTGTTGAAATTGTGTCACTCTTTCATTTGACATTGGTAGAAATATACTTTGTACAGAGGCGTTTTACGTTAGTAATGAATAAAGTAAGTTAAGGTTTAAGGTTTAAGATCTTTATTCTCATTAAGAATTACATGTAATTCACTTACCATGAGAACATACAATTTACAAAATATTAACAATACAAACAAAATTTGATAAACAAATCAAAGAAACAAAGGAAGTCGGAGGTAGGAGCACAATTTTTCAAGCCGAGCGTCTTTAAGTTATCACGCGTCAGGCGTAGATGGACAGCGGAACATTTCTATGAACGCGGACATAAAGCCCAACTACGCTCAGTGCAAACTAGATGTGGCTCGATGAGTTGCGTCTACTTTAGTGAGAAACCTAAGGTGATGAGTTTTTAGAATTAAATTTTAGATCTCAATATGTGAAACTTTAGCAATTTTTTGAAAATTATGATGGATTGGGATTCTTTGATATCTTTAGGGAGTTTATTATAGATTTGCGCTCCTTCATACATAAGGCTTCTTTTTCCATAGTTAGTTCTTGGTGTTCGGAGAATAGTAAAGTAAGTTCGTATGCGCAATTCCAAAGAGATTTGATGGTAACTTTATAATTTAGATGCTAACAATAGAACAGATACCTAGTCATTGAAAGTTTATTTTTTCTGACTGCTTTGCAGTCTACAATGGAGCACACTTATCCAGGAAAACTGTACTCTTGCCTTTAACAAGGGAAGATTATATCTCTAGGCAAGAAATTCCATAGTATAGCCATTAGCACTATGAAAGTAGATGCGATGTTAGCGATAAACAAAGCATTACAATGTCGCGCTTGAAAAACCTACCAAACTTTAAAACTAGTTGAACAACTACATTTTTTTCCAACACTACGAAGATTACTCACTCGGGCGTCCCACTCAGTCAGGACGTGACAGACAACCTAATGGCACCACGTGCGCAGTCTGCGTGACACTTTGGTGCGCACTCCGCGTGACACTTTGATGTGTGAGACGTGTTAGGGATGCGTGATGTCACGTCCCATTGAATTGTGATTTAATAGGTGAGTACACATGTTTTACATGCGTGCTTAGCGATTTAGTTCTGTTTGTTGGAAGCAACAGCTTTATTTTGCAATACTGTGAATAACTGCTGTGGCCTAAGATACTTGAGTGATTATTATTCTGTGTTCTTACATAATGTTATTAGCTGTTGTTATCTACACTAATATTATAAAGAGGAAAACTTTGTTTGTTTGGTTGTAATGAATAGGCTCAAAAACTACTGGACCGTTTTTAAAAATTCTTTCACCATTCGAAAGCTACATTATCCACGAGTAACATAGGCACAATTTTATTTTGGAAAAAAAAACTTTACGCGGACGAAGTCGCGGGCGGAAAGCTAGTTCCTAATAAATAAATAAATAAATTTCGTTAGCATTAATCAAGTTGTTCAGTTTCTTCACTGTCACGTAGTTTATTGTGTGTGATTGCGGAGGGTACAAAGAGAATATTGGTTGAATCCCTCTGGGCTCTTCCGAAATTTACGTACAGATACCTATCGCTCGCTCTGTTCGAATATGTAATCCTAGCTCATTTGGTTTTCTTCCCTTATTGAGTTGCGGAGGTCAGGTGACATAGATAGTAAATAAACAGATGTGTCGTTTATAAGATTGGATCAATCATTTGGATGCTCTTAAAATTATTGATTTATTTCCTTTCCTAAAATACTTGCAACTTTGATCAAACAACGTTTTATGCAATTAAGTTTTTTCGGGAAATATTAACATCGTAGCCTGTGACCCGTTTGATTCATTGGTAAAAAAACTCATAACAATGGTTTAATTTTGTGATGGTATAGATATAAACAAAACTGTTCAAAAATTTGCTTCAAACTGGTTAAACCGTGAATTTTTCCTTGAATATAAACTCTTAACACGTGTATCCTAAGTTGGATGGACTTTTCTCGGCAACAGTCCGAAGTTAGGGTGTTAGCTGTAATACAAACTTGTGGATCTGAAAGTAAGTTGACCCGTTGTGGCATCCATGGAAGAAAATGTTGCAACAATTTTAAGCATTCTTTGGCGTATGCTGAATATAAATATTACTTTATGATGTGGTGTTAAATAAATTATTACATAATACTTACTGCCATTATTATATTCTAATTTGTCTTTCCCTCCAAACATTAGCTCGGGTAGGAGTGTATCAGTGTGGAAAGGCTTCATATTATACGATCTAATCTATTTTATTAATGTTTTGAAATGGATTTGATTGAGGTATTTTCTAGGTCACAAAACGCCCATAGTAGTCGAAACAATAAGACTTCCATATTCGAACTAGCTTTGTGTCCCGGAACGTGTTACTAAGTCAATTAATTAGCCATCGCTCACAAGCTTACATGCTCGACACGTTTACTAATAAACTTTAAATGTCTCGAGCATCGTAAATTTTCGAGCACATACAAGCTTACACGAGTGCCCCATCATGAGTTTACGTGACACTTTTATAAGAGAGAAGTGAACAGGACTTACGGCAACGGGCTAGTTAAGTACAAGTCAATTGATGTACTTTTAAGAAGAAAACAAGATTGCTTTCGATTTCAAATTGATTGCGATTGTTATCAATATCTATCTAATCAATAATCAATATCTTGTCAAATACATAAAGGTTCCGCGTCATGTTTGCATCCTCTTATTCTTCAGGTCATTTGCGGGTTAAACTTTTCACAACGAGTTGTATATTTGGAATAATTTGACGTGCTCGATAAAGAACCTAAATTTTGCTCTTTTTAATGTAAAAAAAATGTATTTATATTTATAATGTATTTATGTTTATAATTATTTATAATAGTAATTTTTTTTATTTTTTTTTTATTAGAGAAACATACAGCATGAGATTACGTACTCAGCACATATGGACTTAATAATTTGATTGACACATTAGTCTAATTACTTTTTACAATAATAATTAAATACAGCTCAGTCGATAAGGAGACGCGTGAACAATGAAGAAATAGGTAAACAGATATGTTCAATAGGTATACAGTTAGACCCTTAAAGATTTGTTTGTATCTAACGCAAAGAAATGTAGATAACTAGGTCCAAATCAAGTGCAAGGTATGTTACATAACATTCTTATATATTGCCAACACGAGTGTCCCACTCAGACGCGACGTGACGGACAAGCCGATCGCAGTTCACGTGAGCGGGGTTCGCGTGACAGTTTTATATGAGGGACGTGATCAGTATACGTGATAGCCCGGTTCGATGGCGTGTGAGACTTTGAGCTTTTGAATGTGTTACTGGGAGTTTCTCAAGTGAGTTTTTAAAATTCAACTGTGTTGTACTCGAAATACCTATGTGTGACGGTTTAAGTGTGTTTTGTGTCTAGTAATTGTGATTCATGTAGGTAGGTTTCTGATTTATGTATTGCGTCCCGCTTCAAAAACAGATTTTTCTATAATGTTGTATGGCGCGAATATATCGCAACATCATCATCATCAGCCCACATCAGTCCACTGCTGGACATAGGCCAATCCCAATGCTCGCCACTTCGCTCGGTCCTTTTTTTTTTTTTTAAGAGGGGAATGCATTAGTCACCTTCATGCCGTCTCCGGGGGGAGGCGGCATGGTGTGTGGGACTCACACCTCCCAAAAGGGAGGGCATACCCACTAAACCCCCCTGTGTCGCCAGTGGGCAGCAAGTTGCAGGGACACGGGTAGCGCCGAAGCATACGGCCATATCCCTGCCTGCCCTGGCCAGCCGCAGATGATAAGCGGCCGGCACTCCTGGTCCGGGGAGGGCAAATACCCCTGCCCCCGGATCCGGGGAGCAATAGAGTGCTCCCCGGGCGGACCTCGTGCAACGGTGTGGCTGCACCCACCACACCGTTACGCCCCTATGAGTGGATCGCGCCCCCGCACTCACCACTCGGGGCACGAAGGAGAGGCTCAGAGGGCATACGATGCGTTGTATGCCCTCCGGCGACGCCCGGGCCGGGGGCGGCGTAGAGCGGGTGCGTCTACCGCAGCTTCACGCTCTCTTTCCGCCGCCTCCTTCTGCGAGATCACTGTCTCGCAGAATGCGAGCATCGCTCGCCAGACCTCCTTCGACGCCGTCATCTGCCGCAAGAGTTGCGGCAGGTCGAGGTCCTACTTCGCTCGGTCCTATCGCAACATATTCGTACAATACACATTCTTAGATGTTTATGTAGATATCTGTACGATAAAAGAGTTCAATAAATCCCTAATATAGTGACTTTGACTTACTTGTTAACAGAAATAATAACATTGAAAATTAAAGTTAAAGGTAAGATTAGTAAAGATGATACGTGTAAGCTGCTTTGGTGTTAATTATTAATCAAATAGTTTTGCGACATTATAATGAAACAGTAATAAAAACCCGTCCGTGTGTCCGTGTAGTCGGAAACTATTTTGATTTGTAATAGGACCACCCTATCTATCCCGTGGGTTTCATAGAAGACGACTAAGGGAATATCAGGGAACGTGCTGCAGCCTGACCTGGGTACAAATAAAACCTACTGCGGTCACCAGCCTACATGCCAAGTGTAGTGACTGAGGCGAATCCCCCAAATGATTGTCACTTGTGGATGTTTATGTCAACAATCACAATGAGGTGATCCGGCAGAGAACCAGAGTTACCGACTTAGCTCACCGGATCAGTAAGCTGAAGTGGCAGTGGGCTGGCCACATCAGCCGCAGAACCGATAACCGTTGGGATAAACAAGTTCTGGAGTGGAGACCACGTCTCGGCAAACGTAGTGTAGGACGCCCTCAGACCAGGTGGAGTGACGATTTGCGCAGGACGGCTGGCAAGAGCTGGATGCGAGAGGCCCGGGACCGGTCGAAGTGGCCAGTATCGGGAGAGGCCTATGTCCAGCAGTGGATTGATGTGGGCTGATGATATGTCCACAAGTGGGGGTTTGCAGACTGATAATATGATGAATAAAAATCCGTCTAAAACAAAGTTTAAAGAATATAATGTTGCGATATTGCAATAGACGACACGCGCATGCAATATTTACATAACTGAATATGGGCAGAGGTTGCTTATAAAATGCTTGCCTCGGAGCGGAGTCAGAGCTCTTGTATTGTAATTTTGTTTACCGAGACAATATTGTTTTTAACTCGCTACTACTACTTATTCTATTATTTCCATGCGACTGAGAACTCGAAAGAGAATAAAATAAACCACCTGTTCTGCTGAACAGAATCAGATCTGCTGACTGTAGGTTTTTTTAACAGCCAGTTCGGTTTATTGGTACTGAATGCTGCCTCTACTTACAGTGGCAAAAACAGTATCTAAGTAAGTTGTCTAGGACACATTAGTACAAGCTTCGGCTTAGTTTGTGGACTAGATGGCTCTGCGATACCCAGCGTGACTTGTCTTGGGTTATTTTGTTTATAACTTAATTTCCTACTAGGTTAATCTAGTCATATACCTACTAGAATCAACCACATATAAATCGCCAATATACATAAAAATAGTTCTACTGCCAGATTTCGTGTTTTTATGAAGAAGAATCGTCTAGAAATTCGCTAGTCTTTTTCATCCAATCTCTCTCGACTTTCCTGACCGTATTTCGGTCACCGTCGTTATCTTTATGGGAGGTCTATGTCCAGCAATGGTCGTCTGCAGACTGATGATATAAGTCAATCTCTAAAGAATATATTAGCTAGTCTGAATATTATCCCGCTTACCCTAAAGGCTGTCATGGACGAATACAGTTCAATAATCACTATGAACATGAACTTAAATTGGATTCAAAATGTTCCATTAACATGTAATTACTATGGGTTTATGTGTCAGGCACCATTTACTAAGTTATAAACTGTAAGCGCTCAATATTCTGACCTTGACACAGCCGAACAGGACTAAACGATCCGTGTCTAACAAACTATGGCAATATTAAGTTTATTTAAGGTTCATAGTGAATGCCAACGCTACATTAGTTTTGATATCATCATTGGCTGATGCTGATGATGGTTTTTCAGGCTTGCAAACTACTTCCTCCATTGTCCCATTCCCCATGCCCACTGCTGGACATGGGGTTATTTATTTATTTAATCTTTATTGCACAGTAAAGTAGTGTACAAAAGGCGGACTTAATGCCACATAGGCATTCTCTACCAGTCAACCATTGGGCTAAGCAGAAACTAATTTTATGGTAGTGTAGTAGTAGTGTAGTAGTGGGGTTCCCCCAATGATAACCGTCATTTAGGGGGATTTTCCTTAGTGACCGGCTTAGGTTATTTTTTACCCACTTAACTGCCCGTTTCCTGATATTCCCTTAGCCTTCTTCTAATGAAATGGGGTGGTCCCAAATTCCAACCGGGATCCTATACTTAAGGATTTTTTAAACGAAGCGTGAGGAAGCATCTTGCGAGAATTACACATTATTAGGAAGTAATCCTAGCATTAAGCTCCAGTCGAATCATGTTTAAAGCATTTTGTAAATAGACTTAAGAGCGTTTAACGAGATACGGCGCGGCGGGCGAAAGCTAGTGACTCAAGTCGACCTAAGTCTATTACGCTCAAAGTAACTTACTGCCTTACGCGGTAAGGGCACAATATACGGCCTTGGCTCACTTCGGTGGTCGGCTATGAGCGGTCAATTGAGGAGGGTCGGGATGTCGGCATTCGTTCAACCCTCTTTCAGCTCAGTAGCTTCGCCTGAAACAATGGCGTCACACCTCGGGAGGACGTAGTGGTGCCCTCCCAGTACGACATCACTGACCACGTGTGTCCGAAGACACGTGTCATCTTCCTCGGGGTCGCTGATCGGAGCGCAAGGGAGATGGTATTCGGCCTTCAATCGTGATGGTTAGACCGCCACCAGTCGGTTGCCAGCCTGCTTGTTATTCGGCAGGATGCACCACGGGCAGATGAGAGTGGCTTGGAACGTAAAGATGATGGGTTCGCTCCCTTACATCCTATTTCTATCAATGTAAGTTTATCAGTTGTCTAGTACCCATAGTACAAGTTTCGGCTTGTTTGAGGCTAGATGGCGATGTGTGGCCCAGCGTGGCATGTCTTGGGTTACTATTTATTATTATTATTATTTGATGCATGAAATACGCATTATAAGTTATGCTGTAAAGGTTACAGCGTTTTGTAGGACCATCAAACGAGACACAACGGATGAAAGTCAGTGACTTAAGTCGATCTAAGTCTATTACGCTCAAAGTAACTTACTGGCCTACCCGGGAGGGCACAATATACGGCCTTGGCTCACTCCGGCGCGCCCGATCACGCCCCAGCTCGTCGAAACCCGCCCAATATTAACTTACAATTAACTTGCAAAAAGCCGAAGGTTTTTTATTAACTTAACGCAAAAAGATGGGTGCTATTATGTGCATGTGGCTTCGTAGCTCCTAATCGTATAGATGGATTTGGATGTTATTATTATATGGTCCTACGCCCTGGGATGGCCAACCCGTCCCAGGGTGACAATAGGGATGTTTTCAGGCTCAAAATAATTACATTTTATTTAGTCCGTATTTTAGATTATACAAATATATTGGACAGGTATTTTTCCATTTAAACAAAAAATAAAAAGGATACAAGGCATCAAAATGTAGGAGTGGGGGTCATTGACTTCATTCAGTGGCGAAAAAACTCCCACTCTGTGACGTCACGCGTAAGTTTAACGATCTATATCTTTGTTATTTTTGGTCTAATTTACAAATGAAAAAATACGTGTCTTTTATTTTTGAACAATCTAAAAGTCGGACTAATTACCTACATTATTTACGGCAACAGACCTATTATGAGTAAATCCTCCAGGTTAACGACTGGAGAGGCCTATGTCCTGCAGTGGACTGCGATAGGCTAATGATGATGATGGGTGTTTACTTAGGTACAAATGTAACTTACTGCTTTCGTCTATCTGCCTGCCGAGCGTAGTAACTATGACAAATGCCCCCCAAATGATAATTACCATTGGGTCGGGCCTGTGGATATAGGTCCAGCATTGATTGGACGTCTAAAGCCTGATGATGATGATGATGATAGTCACTTAGAAAAAGAAACATCTGATGTGGATTCGCAGAATTCATAAGCTTGGAATGGACCGTTTGTACGAGTATATAAAACGATGTGATGGATCTTCCTTAGCTCTCTATCTTTTGGTAAAGCGTTTCCGGAAAGCTGTTATCGCGCATGTTATCTTAAAGGCTTATGCTTCAACTCAGAGGCACAGTACATTATCATTATCAGGTTCAGCTTTCGATTAATTTCACACTTCATTCATTATTAAACTAACTTTCGCGCATACCAGTAGGTGTG
>CM062089.1:15450180-15543876 GCA_031163375.1 Conogethes punctiferalis | reverse complement strand
CACACCTACTCATACCTATATTCAAACATAGGTAAAAGGGGTGTTGTCTACCCAATAACGAAAGATTTTAACGAACCTTAAGCCCAGGATCGATCAAGGTGGCGAACATTGGGAGAGGCCTATGTACAGCAGTGGACTGATATAGGCTGATGATGATACCAGTATAGATTCTTTCAAAATGACGTAAGGTTATATGCTTCGCGCATATTCACACAGATTTTCTGTGAGTAAAACTCAAAGCCTATTTGCTTTAAAAGCAATAATTCAAAGGATCATCACTACACAGTACCTATAAAAAGAAGTCGCTTTTCTTGTCTGATCTTTAAAACATCTATGAATTTTGACATGCTTTTTTTGAATGGACAGAGTGATTCAAGAGGAAGTTTTATATGTTCACCGAAGCGAAATGAGGTTTGCTAGTTGTATACAAACAGTTGTTTTTATTCAATTTCGCTGACTCTTCTGTGCAAGTTTTTTGACGACTTCGGCTGTGCAGTGGTTAAATGTTCTCGCCTAAGGTCCGTCAATAATAAGTTTTGATTCCCGACGGCGTCGGATCGATTTAAGAAACGCCCCCAATTATGATCTAGTAGATACCTAGTTATAGTACAAAAGAAAACCTCAGTATGTCAAGCGACTGTGTGATTTATTAACGTTTGTGCGTGCTTACTTCACTGCTTTCGTGTATACTGTAATAAGGGCCCACATTCATCAATATCGATTTACGCTTCAACCAGCATCCGACGTCTTTATCTGTGGCAGATTTAGCGGTGTGTACTTCGGAACAACAAGCGTAGAGCCACGTTTGTACGTTACTTATGCCACACATTGGATTCAACTTGCCGTCCAATCACTGTCCAATGCCCAATACTAACGCGCTCAATGTCTTCATTTTTTTTTATTGGCTCGACATTATGGCTTCCCTACGCCTGATGGAATGCTAAAGAGAAGCCCAAGTCGCTGTGACAACGGGCAAGTAACTGGTCAGTTACCTGTCAGTTGCCACCGCCATGCCGGCCCAACCCTAACCCCCCACGAGCTCCGGAAACCCTACTCACCGGCAGAAACACGACCCAGAGGTCATTTGACTGCGGTATTCTATAGGGTGGAGGTCCTTCCCCGGACGGGCGGCTCAATTCGAGCGAAGATTCGCTATGCCCTACCTCTCTCATTGTGTCAAAGTACCGATACACACATTGGTGCATTGGGCGCAAAACGTTAAGTTGGTGCAAATATCTCCAATGTGTGGCCGCGGCTTTACACCGGGCTGTTTCCCACAACTGGACGTCTGTGCGCCTGTTTTGCCTATGGGATGGCTTTAAAATCCCTCACGTTAAATAAATAAAATAGTTTAATTCTTCAAATAGATTCTCTAGTAACACTTTTGCACGTCACTCTTTTTTCCTACCAGCACTTCGACGTGTAGCCCGATGAGAAGAAGTGCCGCAACAAACTCAACACTTAGCCTTTTAAAAAATACATAAGTAATACAATAAAATCATTTTAATAAGCGCAAGCGAGCAGACTATCATGTCCATGTGAGATTGTCATTCATTTGTCAATATCACATTGACTTAACTATGACAATGTCACACGGTTATAAATGGTTAGTTACTCTTGCCAGTCTATCTCCTCCAGTTACCCAACCAGACCTTTAAATCTTGCTGCTACGGCTTAAATTCAGGCGAGCCACCTTAAGCGTATAAAAAAAGAAACGGCGTTATCAATAAAACAAACTTGTATAACAACCTTAGAAAATATTTACGCGTATTTTGTAAAGCCTTAATGAGATTTCACTTCCTTTTGTTGCCCGTGACATGTCCAGGTCCCTGCACAAATAATTGTGCGCTAGGTACTATGAGCTCTTGGCCGTTTTTCCTTAAAGCTTCAAAGGCATAGCAAAGACGAAACCATTTCTTTGTTCGTACCTCGTACCTAAAATAATATTGTCTTAAAGTATAGGTACCTAAAAGTTTTACGACTGGTAGGTATATCAAATTACAATAGAGTTCGTTTAGGGTAGGCATTTAATATGTTTATTATTTTATTTTGGGGCATATTAGAATCATTATTATACCTATGTTTCCACATCAATTTTGCAGGACACTGCCTACTTAATTATTTCTGCTTAGTCTAAAGGTTGACTGGTAGGACAATAAAGAATAAATAAATAAATAAATAATATGTTGAGATGACAAACGTTCAAACCTCGCTAAATTTTTGTATGGTATTCAAATGGCAAGCGCTTGCTAGGCGTCGAACGCGCGTTGCTATGGTTCAGAACAGTAGAGTTCCGGACTCTAAAATACGTCTATCTTTATTGAAAGCGCATACTCGACTGAACGAAAACATAGAAAAAAGATATTTTATTCACGCGTGCCGACAATAGTCAAATGCTAGCGTAGCGTTAAATTTTTACTACCCGACTGCCGAAGAAAGGAGAGTAATGTTTTTCGAGATTAGGTATAGAAAATGTTCTTATTTGTGTATGTATGTTCGTATGTATTTCCATTTCTTTGGAACGCCCTAAAGCGAAAACGGCTTGACGGGTTTAGTTAGACATGAGAGGTATTTTAAAACAAGAACTACTTGTATCTATGTAAGTTTATCAGTTCTTTAGTACCTATACGAGTAGTACTAGTTTCGGCTTAGATTGGGACTAGATGGCGCTGTGTGGCTCAGAGTGGCATACCTTGGGTTATTTATTTATCAATAGCTCATTGAAAATCATCTACCACAATTCACTCACTAATCACACACCAAATAGAAGCCATAAGAAATGGTCGTAAGCCATTTTCATCTTGGTTAAGTAATCCGATAGTCAACTTTGGAATCTCCAAGGATAATCTATATTGACACTTTATGCGTAGTTAATTAATATTCGCTAAGGCATTATCTATGCGAAAACTTGACGGATTAGCCCAGTTCTGTAATTTAGAACTTGATTTGTGTGGAGTTTTCATCTAATTTGCTTATTAAACTTGCTGAATAGATAAGTCAAGGTTAAAGTCGTGTTTAAATAGACTCGTCGAACATTTTTCGTTTAGGTTAAGGATATACTGATGCGCCTAATCTGGGTTTAGTATGTGCTAGATCGTCCAGTGTTACAAATGTGATCATCATCAGCCTATCGCAGTCCACTGCTGGTAAAGACCACTCCGGTTGTTCACCACTTTGGGCAAACATATAAAATAAACTAGCAGTGCTCGCGACTTCGTCCGCGTGGAATAGTTATTTTTTCCCCGTTTTTTTTTACATTTTTCATTATTTCTTCGCTCCTAATAGTTGCAGCGTGATGTTATATAGCCTATAGCCTTCCTCAATAAAAGGTCTATTCAACACAAAAAGAATTTTTCAATTCGGACCAGTAGTTCCTGAGATTAGCGCGTTCAAACAAACAAACAAACAAACAAACAAACTCTTCAGCTTTATAATATTAGTTAAGATTAAGATAAATAACCCAAGACATGCCACGCTGGGCCACACATCACCATCTAACGCAAAACTAAGCCGAAGCTTGTAATATGGGTACTAGACAACTGATAAACTTACTTAGATGCTTTTTTTTGTAAATACATATATAGTCAGCACCCAGACCAATACAAACAGACACGTTCATGCACACAACTTGTTTGTACTGTACGGGGATCGAACCCACGACTCTAGGTTTAGAAGGCAGAGGTCACTACCAAATCAACCATTGAGCCAGTCATTTACTTTCCTGAGCCATCGAGCCAGTCATATAGGTACTTTCATATTTTGTACATAAATACCTAGCCCAGATGTTGTCTCATACCTATTGCTTCGTACGACACAAATCAAGCCAAACAAGGTTCAGCAAACACACCGATGAAAAGCAAACCTCCAAATGATTGAGCGCCTTCCAAATGTGTGCAGACCACTTCGGGGTTTCCTGTTTAACCAAGGAACCTCATAAATTGAATGGCCCCAACCGAGAGGTCACAGGCCTCGTTCACACAGGTGGCTTGATTGATACACTCCGAGTCTAAATTTATTTGGAAACTTTACAGTAGTTAATTTTACGATCGAAAAAAGGGAACGGTGAAAGGCCGATCGAGGATTATTAAATTTCGTATTTTAAAATATATAACGCTTAATTTGGACAATAAATTTTAATTTACTCAACCTGAAAAGCACTATAACATAATTATCTCACTGTTGTTATGTGACCTACATTTCATTTACTATCAAAGAAAGTTCTAGAAAGTAAACAGCTACTCTTAAATATCTTTTGTACGTTCGCAATTTGTGTAACGTAGTTTTAAGTCTAATTAACGATGTGCCATAAAGAATCTACTCGACTGGCTCGACATAATGGCTTCCCTACGCTTGATGGAAAGCGAAAGAGAAGCCTAAGTCGCTGTGACAATGGGCAAGTAACTGGTCAGTTACCTGTCAGTTACCACCGCCATGCCATGCCATTTAAGGAGGGAGGCCTATGTCCAGCAGTGGATGTCTGCAGGCCGATGATAATGATGAAGAAGAGTAACAAAAGTTAATATTTTACTTTGCATATTTGCATTAAATGAGGTATCATTTAATGCAAATATGCAAAGTAAAATATTAACTTCCATAAATAGGAGGCAGTTACATAACGTTCAGATACACATTAAAATCAAGGCAAATAGACAATGGACGTTTTATGTACTATCTCGCACATACCTAGCTATTATCAGCCATATCATGCAAGAGTAATAAAGATCAAACAACGAAAGATAAATAAGTAATCAGGGGAGAACAGGTACTGTTGTAAATGCATTTTTTTATAATAGCTCGACATAATGGCTTCCCTACGCCTGATGGAAAGCGAAAGAGAAGCCCAAGTCGCTGTGACAACTGGCAAGTAACTGGTTAGTTACCTGTCAGTTGCCACTGCCATGCCCGCCCAACCCTTACCCCCCACGAGCTCCGGAGACCCTACTCACCAGCAGAAACACGACCCGGAGGTCATTTGGCTGCGGTATTTTATAGGGTGGAGGTCCTTCCCCGGACGGGCAGCTCAATTCGCAATTGATTTAATTGCTTTGTTCCAAGTCTGTTTTGTTTACGCAACGAAAAATATGCTGTCAGTAAAAAGTTATGATTATTGAAAAGTCACTATTTCAAAATTCAAAGTCAGCTTCTTAAAAAGTATCATTGCTAATGCATTTAGTATATATATTTTGAAATAACGTTTGAAATTAATTTGGATTCAGAAATCAATATTGTTTAACCCTCGGTTAAGGCCTCTACGAGTGTGTACTAGCCCGCGAAATAAAAGCCAGTTTCGCTTAGCACACGACAGGTTTATTGGATAGCTCAATTATTGCAAGTTACATTTTTGCCTATATAGCCGTCGAGAAAAAACTTTGCCTGCGCGATTTATTAAGGTACAGCGCCATCTGTCGGTCGACGGAAGAACTTAAAATTACACTGATCTATAGATCGCTTACATTTACCGCCCACCAAGGACATATTAAGATAATGTCCTTACAAATTGGGCTCCACCTACCATTTTATATACCATGGATGAGCATCTAATTCTAAACAATACCTCAACCATACAAACGAAACAATAACAATGCAATCTCTAACTTCAAAACACAATGTATAACTGATTTAAAACTGAAATTGTAAACCTTATATAACTTCAACATGTGTATAACAACAACTGTAAACTCTAAAATATCTATATAAATAAAAAACCAGTAAAACAATATTTCAGTAGTTGATCTCAAGACATGATTTCATCAAAAAGTTATGAAGTTGTAAAACCTGCATATATAACTAAAAAACAATATTTTAAAACAAGAAAGTAAAAAAAAGATAAAATACAAAATTCATTCAGTAACCGGTAAAATACATAATTTATTAGCTGGGCGTTTTATCACAGAATTTTTAGTTTTTAGTGTGACCACCCTCGTAATTCCATCACGCCCTGGATGTTCCTCTAAAATTAAGCCATATAGCCAACGACATGGGGGAAGATCGTCTTCCTTGATTAAAACGACATCTCCCGTTTTTGGCTGTGGTGCTTGCGTAGACCATCGGTACCTATGAAAGAATTGGTTTAGGTATTCCTGCGACCACTTACGCCAAAATTCTTGAGTCATGCGTTGGGTGTATTGCCATCGTCTCAACGAACTCATATTTGTTGTCTCATAATTATAGTCAGGTGCAGTCACTAAAGGTTCTCCTACAAGAAAATGACCTGGAGTGAGTATGTCGGCATCTTCTTGAATACCATCAAGCCTAGATAAAGGTCTTGAATTAAGACATGCCTCCACCTGAGCCAATACAGTCGACATTTCCTCATAAGTCAATGTCGAGGTGCCGATAACGCGTTTCAAATGGTGTTTTACCGACTTTACTCCTGCTTCCCACAGTCCACCAAAGTTCGGAGCATGTGGAGGAATAAAGTGCCATGACGTACAGTTATTAGCTAGACTTTCGGCGATTTCTGGTAAAATATTGTCCTTCTCATCAAGAAATAGTTTTCCGAGTTCCTTGGCAGCTCCAACGAAATTAGTTCCGTTGTCACTCCAAATATCCTGACAACGACCTCTCCTAGCAACAAACCTTTTAAACGCTAATAGAAAGCCTTGAGCAGTGAGATCACTGACTGCCTCTATATGCACAGCCTTCGTAGACATGCACACAAAAAGGCAAATATAGCCTTTGTACGACTTGTGACCTCGACCTCTAGCCGTACGCATTTGGATTGGTCCTGCGAAATCTACGCCACTATGCAAGAAAGGACGAGCCGGAGTGACTCTTGCTGGAGGTAACTGCCCCATCAGCTGCTGGTAAGTACGTCCATTATTTTTTATGCACTCAACACACTTTCTCACATATGCTTTTACCAATTGCTTTACTCCCAATATAAAATACTTATTCTGTAAATAGTTTAATGTTAATTGAGGACCACCATGTAACGTTTGCTTATGTGCGTCTGCAATTAACAAATGAGTTAATTTAGATGCTTTTGCCATAATAATTGGATGCTTTCTGTTTGACTTCAATTTAGCTTGTTCTAGTCTACCTCCTACTCTCAAAATATTATTGCTGTCTAAAATAGGGTTCAATGATTTTAATGAACTATTTTTCTTAATTTCTATCTTTGTGTTTATTGCCTTAATTTCTTCTTCAAAAAGTATACTTTGATCTTTCCTAATACATATTTCTAAAGCTTCCTTTAATTCTTCCGATTTCAAGTATAATGTGTTTTCTTTTCTTTCCTTATCATCATCTTCCATTTTTCCTATCATTTTCAGCAACTCTTCATCGTTACTTGCCCATTTTTGAATTTCAAAACCAGCTTCTCTTAATAATCCTTTCATTTGCTTGTAAATATCTAATCCTTCTTTTACAGATTCACATCCACACATTAAGTCATCCATATAAAATTTGTTAGCCACTTTTTCAGCTGCTATTGGATACTTGGTGCCTTCGTCTATCGCAACTTGTTGGAGTGCACGGACTGCTAAGAATGGAGCGGATGCTGTACCAAAGGTAACACGAAGCAATTTGTAGTCTTTAACATCTCCGCTTGCAGTATCCCGCCACAACAACCTTTGAAAGTCTGTGTCATCTTCGTGTACTTTGACCTGACGATACATTTTGACGATATCGGCCGTCAAACATATACGCGACATTCTCCACTGCAACACAAGATTTCTTAAATCGGGTTGAATAGTTGGACCAACCATTAAATCGTCATTAAGCGATTTACCATTTATACCAGGCTGAGAGGCATTGAAGACCACTCGTACCTTAGTAGTATCTTTGTCCTCTCTAATCACCGCATGATGAGGTAAATAAACTGACTCATTCTGTTTATCATCTGGTTTTTCAATTTCTATCATATGTCCCATTTCCAAGTATTCTTCAATCACCGCTGTATAACTGTCCCGAAATGTTTCACTTGTTTCAAATCTTCGTTCTAACCCTTTTAGTCTTTTCTCAGCAATATATCTAGAATCTCCTCTCTTACAATCTGGATCATCCGTTTTAAAAGGTAATCGTACTATGTACCTTCCTTCTTCATCTCTGGTAGTACTCTCTATAAAAAACTTCTCGCATTTTTTCTCCTCCTCTGTATAAGTCTGTTCTTTCGTTAATCCTATGTCTGATTCTAACTCCCAAAATTTCTTTAAAATATCGTTATCATCCTGTAATTGACAATGCAATGCCAATACGCCTCCAGTTTGGTTATCTGGTGAATTTACTGTGCCAGATAAAATCCAGCCTAGGCTAGTGGATTGAGCAATAAGTGACCCATTGGGTGCCTTAATGATACCCTGTTCTATAACTTGGCTATAGACTTCCGCACCTAATAACAAATCAATTTTATTAGGCCGGTGGTAGTCTGGATCAGCCAACTCAATTCCCTTAAAGCTCTCAAAATTCAATTCATCTACTTTCCTGCCAGGCAAGAAAGAAGTAATTGACTTAAGAACATATGCCTGAATGTTAATGACAAAATTGGGATTATACTTTGACTTTATTTTCAAAGTAACCATTGCCTTGGAGATTAGATTTTTATCTCCACCTACACCTGAAATTCTACCTTGAATTGGTGTTCTCTTTAATTTCAAATCATTTGCCACTGCTTCTGTGACAAAATTACCCTCAGAACCTTGATCTAACAAGGCTCTCAACACGTGACACGATCCGCTTTTCGACTCGGTATTGACTAGCGCGGTTGCCAGCAATACCTGCTTTAATTTACCTGTCGAAAAGTTACACGCGACAAAAGCTGACGAATTATTGGCATTATTTCCTGCCTCATTACTAGGCCCCGTATACCTGGTGGAGCTATCCTCCCTATTGACGACCTTATCCCCCGATGACGGTAAACTTGTGGACTGTAGACATTTAGGATGTAAGAGTGTGTGATGACGACGATGGCAAAGCTTACACTTACTATTATTGTGACAAGCTTTCGCCCCATGGTTGGCTCCCAAACAATTGTAACATAAATTATTATTCTGGATGAAATTACGACGCTGGTCAACATGTTCATTCGCAAACTTTTTACACATGCTTAACTTATGCGTATCCGAACAAAATTCACATTGAGTTTTCGTACTAAGAAGAGCTTTGAACTTAACAAAATTATGGTTATGATGCGGGTTATTGTTATTATTAATTACAGGCTTCTGTGAAACTACTCTAGTATCTAAGAATTCGAGTGCTCTGTATCTATTGGTTAAAAACTCTTTAAATTGGTTAAAAGTAGGTAGTTCTTCTGAAGAAGTACTGTTAGTTATATTGAATTCCCACTGTTTACGAGATTCCGCATCTAACTTTAAGCACAAAATATGAATGACAATAATGTCCCAGTTACTAGTATCGATTCCCAAATTATTTAACCCACTCAAACAATCATTCGTTGTATCGATTAATTCCTTTAAAGCACTAGATGACTCAGCATTAATATTTTTCTGACTAAGTAACCTTTTCAGAATAAAATGTGAAAGATAGCGTTTGTTGTCATATCTAGATTTTAATTGTAACCAGCATCTATCATAATTTGCCTCAGAAATTGGTATTTGCCTAAGTAATTGTTCCGCCTCACCAGACAATGAACTTTTCAAGTAATGCATTTTTTGCACATTATCAAGCTTCGAATTACTATGGATCAAAGAAATAAACAAATCACGGAAAGTTATCCACTCCGTGTATCTTCCTGAAAAAGTAGGAATAACAATCTTAGGCAACTTAAAAGAATCAGAACCAGCTGCCCTGTGAGATTCCTCACTGCTTTTCACTTTACTGTAAACACTTTTTGAAAATAAATTTATTCTAGACTTAAGTTCCGTTTTATACTCTGTGTAAATCTCTTCAACCATATCATAAATTTCCTTTTTACAATATTCATGATCTTTTAAACTAGCCCCATAGTTTTTCACAAGCGTTCTATGAGTTTTCGCAAATTCAGCCCATAATGCCTCTAAAGATTCTAACCTCGTTTCACAATAAGCTTCCGTTACACGCTCTTTTGGTGACTTTTTAAAATTAGCTCTCGCCTTATAAATCTTTTCATAATGATCAATTTGCATATTTACTTCAGAATCCATCTTTAAAATATTAATTTCAAGTAAACAACAATAAACAAATGTAAAAATAAAACTCTAAAAACGTAAACAGTAAAAAACAATCCTTACTTATTAAAATAAAAAGTGTAAAATTTTCTAAGTTTTTAAAACACAATTGATCGCACCAAAATCGGGCATAGGTTCCCCGTCGGAACCACTTTTCTTAAAATTTAGGCTAAGTTAATGTAAACTAACAAAATTATTCTAAGTCCCTAATTGTTATAAATTACGCTAAGTCAATGTAAGAAAAACACGAAATATTTCTAAGTCCCAGTTATCTTGATTTTACCACTCCGAATCTCAAAGTTAAACTTCACTCACAAATAAGGTTCAAATTCCTTCAGCAAAAGTTAAATAAATAAAAACACTCACAGTTTGTTGTCTCTTTCACTCACTAGTGACGTATACCTCTCGTCGTCCTTGTCCCACACCAGTAGTTGCCAGGATCCTGACGGCACCCCCTCATCAGCACCGTCCCGAAGTTCAAGGCCGGATTCACCACCAAACCTGAACCCCTGCTGCAGCAGCTCCAACCCTCGGAACTGATCTACTTCCTGGTTCCTCCGAACGGGATTTCACACTTCCCCTTAATCCTCCAAAATATGCGTCACCGTCAAGACGACTTAATACCGGTTAGGTTGAGTAACACCTAATCCGGCCGTAGGACCATGTTTAACCCTCGGTTAAGGCCTCTACGAGTGTGTACTAGCCCGCGAAATAAAAGCCAGTTTCGCTTAGCACACGACAGGTTTATTGGATAGCTCAATTATTGCAAGTTACATTTTTGCCTATATAGCCGTCGAGAAAAAACTTTGCCTGCGCGATTTATTAAGGTACAGCGCCATCTGTCGGTCGACGGAAGAACTTAAAATTACACTGATCTATAGATCGCTTACAAATATTTCTAGGAAAGGTTACATGACAAGACATGGCTAAAATTAAAAATTTCCGTTCGATTTTTAATTTTAGCCTTGTCTCCTCGTATCTTTCAGATTTTATCTAGAAAGTACTCTATTGTGTAACATTCTTCAATGTGCAAACTTTTGATGTTTATTATTTAATATTTATTGTATTTGTTTTACCAATCTCTAAATATTATGCAGGTTTGATAAGATAAAGTCGTGTTAATTAAAAATGTTGTTTTTTAACACTATTCATCGTTCAGGTATACTTGTGTATACGTTTGTATCAAGCGACTTCCACTTTGGGCGTTTTAACGACGACGTTATACTTGTGTTAATGGTAATAAATCAACTTGTATCCATTTCATCTTAAAACATGGAACATAACACGAAGTGCTGTGAATCTAAGAAATATGCAGATGATATAGATCAAGTAAAAGAAAAACTATCACTCACTGTACAAAAATGCATTAAAAATTTACTTCAGAAAGAAAATTTCAAACATTACCAAATAGAGGTGACAGATTTTTCCACCAACGGAGGTAATTATCTTGGGGTTTTACAGACCGTGGATGTAAAAGGAGAAGGGTCCGAAGGGGATAAAGAAATTAATCTATTTGTAAAAAATATTGTACATTCTGATGATTTTAATCACTTTCCACTTGATGAACTTTATTTGCGAGAAAGTTTTATTTATAAAGACGTGCTGGCGGTGTATAACAAATTGCAAGATGAACACAATATCCCTGATGGAGAAAGATTTAAAAGCGTCCAATGTTACAGCCCGTTGAATTCTGAAGCCATTATTTTAGAGAATATGTCCAAAAAAGGATTCGAGACTAATAATAGACGTGATGTGATTTCTTTGAAATTTGCAGAACTGTCTATAGCACAATTGGCAAAATATCATGCGCTTTCTTTTGTCGTACAAGATAAGCAGCCAAATTATTTCGAAAAGAACATCAAGAGTATTAAAGCTCTGATTAACTTTGAATCGGACTGGCCTGGCCTTCTGAGAAAATCTTGTAATATAGCTATGGAAGGCCTGGACGAATATGGTAAAAGAAAATTGGATAATCACTATCCAACACTTGTAGAGAAATACGAGGAATATTTTAAGAGAACTGTAGGAGACCACAAGGATGCTGTATGTTTATGCCATTTGGATTACAGACTGAATAATATACTTCAGAAGACAGTTGTAAGTAAAATTAGTTCCCCTTCCCTTTTTTATTTAAATTTACTTATACGTATGCGAACGTCATTATCATCATAAAACCTAGTTCTAACAATAATAATAGGACCTAACAATAAATAGTTTTATTTAAATATATCGAAAGGTTGAAGATGGCTTTTGGACACTGAAGATAAATTTTTAAAGCAAGATTCTTTCCTAACATATTAAGGAGATTTAACCGAATTGGGCATTCGATGCTTTGAAAAGTTTACCGCCAAGTTTTATAGTTCATCAGGTTATATTACCTAATATTATTATTTCAGAACGGTGAAGTAGCGGAAATAGTTGCCATAGACTACCAGTTCGTGAGCTTCACTTCTCCGGTGCTAGATCTCATCTACTTCATCTTCTCTGGCACAAATCAGGAATTCAGGGATACACACATGGAATACCTTAAGAAACATTACTATGACACTTTTGAAACCTTTTTGGGTTATTTTGGTATTAGTTCTTCGAATGTGTATTCAAGGAAGAGATTTGAAACTGATTTTGAGGAGAAGTTGGATTTTGGTCTTTTGATATTTATACTTTTGTTACCACTTCTTTTTGCAGCGGATGATGATGTACAAGATATACATAGTATTATGGACTCTCGGAAACACGTTACCATAGATAAGGAAAATCAGAAGCGAACGAGAGAGGTCGTTGAATTTTTTATACAGAGAGGCAATATAAATTAGATTTAGTGAAATGAGGAAGATTTTTTTGTATAATGTCTTAAGTACTTTAGAAAAGAGATCCGTAAGTAATTCAATCTTCTATATATATATAAAAGGAGAAACTGACTGACTGACTGACTGACATATCAACGCACAGCCCAAACGGCTAAACGTAGGCACTTGAAATTTGGAAGGGACGTAGCTTAGGTACCGTAGGGGTGCACTAAGAAAGGAATTCCCGAAATTCCCACGGGAACGGGAATTAGCGGGAAAATCCTTTTGTATGAAAAATCTAAACCGCTTAAGTTAGACGCTTGAAATTTGGCATGCAGGTACCTTAGTAAATATAAAGTTTAGTTATGGCTGTATTTTGAGAAATTCCCACGGGAACGGGAGTTAGCGGGAAAAAACTTTTGTATGTATAAATTTAAACACGCGGACGAAGTCGCGGGCAAAAGCTAGTTTGATACAATTATAAATACGATCTGTCGTTTGTTCGTCCTTTTTCTTCTCTGGCGCTTCATATTAGACTTGCAATTTTTTATGCTCGTGAACATTTCTTTACTCACAATTTGCTTATTTTATCTCGAAAACAGTTATTTTTTTTTAATTAAAATATATGTAAATGTTGCATTACCGCAAATACAATATTATGATTAAGGTACGCAGGCAGTAGGTTTTATACATAGAATTGGGCATAGGCTTTATATTAATTTGTTTTACTTAATTTATTAATCATATTAATTATATAACATTATTAATAAATTTAATTAAAATATGCATATAAACATGTTTTTAATTTAAAAACTCAAGACACCTTTAGACCTTGGGTCTAGATGGCGATGTGTGACCACGCTGGGCCACACATCGCCATCTAGCCCCAAGCGGTAAATATCAGCCAAACGGCCAAACTACGGAACTCCTTGTCGGACTCTTTGTTTCCGGAGACATATAATCTTGAGGTGTTCAAGGCGAGAGTGAATCGGTATTTTCTGGGTAAGCGTGCTCCATCGTAGGCTTTAATATCACTTAACACCAGATGAATTGTGGCCAAGCGCGAACCCATAATGAATTTAACAAAAAAAAACAGACAACATCACCATAACATTTACCCGACCACATGAATGTTCATTGCCACTTCATCACATCAATATTTGTTCTAGGGATTGGACCCATTACAACACAAAAAAGGTCACGCGCTATTTTACTAGGAAACTAGACTTGGCGCTGGGTACTTTTCACCCAGTTTGTTCGCCACTTTGCATAGAATAGAATAGGGTCTAACTTCTGGAGGATTTACCCATAATAGCCACAATGGGTAAGAGAGTTGGCGTTCACAAGGCGTAGCTTCTCGCTGTGGTGAGGCTGCTGCCCGTCATCGGTCCGTGGTATTTAGCTACGCTTTCAATCATGATGGTTATAGGTACTGCCATCTGTCGGTTGCTAGAACCTCGATTAGTATTCGGCAGGATGCACCACGGGCTGGTCAGGGTGGCTTGGAGCGATAAAATGTTAGGTCGCTCCCTTACAACCTAGAAGAAAGTATAATATTTTGTTCTAGCATATAAGGATCATTTTATGATGGCAAAATTACCGACACAGCCGATAAAAGGTTAGGCATAAATGTAACCTAATTGCTTAATTAAATAAAAGCTTGTAAAAAGGTGTGCCTTATCGAAGTAGACACCTACAATGTGTATACTTTATTAGGTACAGGGTGTTCCATACAAAACGCAGGCCCACTAACTATCTGCGGCCTTGGAGCGATCGACCGCCTGAGTACACTCTACGGGCTGTGGCACTTGCTTTTAAATCAATTTGCAACTTTATCACAATAGTATAAGGTTAAAGCTTGATTTTCGTTGGAGCTGATTGGCCCCAAAATTATGTGAAATGCTGAAATTTTGGAAGCAGTTTTCTTTCGTTCCTTTGTGACGATCCCTGTATGTTTATTCTCAATCCCTATTTCCCTTGGTCACGCCATTACGTGAACGGTTGGACCAATTTCACTTTTTTTTGTTGTCTTTTTTATAGTCAAGAGAAGATTCTTTCGAAAGAAAAAAAATTAAAAATTGTGAGCAAAATTAGATTTTTACCACTTTGGAAGAGTCTCTCGTGCAAATTATTCAGTTTAGAAAAAAATTATGGCGGACAGACAGACAGACATGACGAATCTATAAAGGTCCCGTTTTTGCCATTTTGGTTACGGAACCCTAAAAACAGGCACAAACCGCGATTCTAACCTGAAACTTCTTGGTCTTAAAGCGGCACCTGCTAAACCCACGAGGCGGTCAATAACAAATTAGGCCTTAGAAAAGTCTCTCTAATTTCTGCCTTCTTTCTCCAGTATCTTATCTTCTTTAATTTATACTCAAATATTGTAAATATAGGTATGTAAGTATGTAATATATATGTAATTATGTATAATTTATTTATATGTGTATGTCTATGGAATGTATACTACTTGGTATATTTATGTACTTATTTTACGTTGAAATAGTTAAAAAGGTTTGGCTTACCCATCTCTCATCATTTACCTGAAGGTTGTCTGAAAGAGATCGATGTAAGCGATAAGACCGCCTAAATTGTACTTTGTTTTTGTTTCTTGTGTTTTCCTGTAATGTCTATGTTTTTGTGCAATAAAGAGTTTCTATCTATCTATCTGAAAGTTGCATCCTCTAATTTGTTGCTGCAGTAGTACCTAAACCATTATCAAAACCGTCAATCAACAGTCAACAGACTGATGATTGTACGTTGGATGCAACGTGTTGCCGTGCACGCTCACGTAAACAACGGCTATTGTGAAAATATAATTGACAATGACAACAAAAGCCTCTTAGATGACTTGTCTGTCTGTTTCGAAACTAAGGTGCTGTTCATATAGATCGACAAAATACATCTTCGACCTAGCGTTTTCCCGACACTGACATAAATAACCCAAGACATGCCACGCTGGGCCACACAGTGCCACCTAGCCCCAAACTAAGCCGAAGCTTGTACTATGGGTACTAGACAACTGATAAACTGATGACTGACATAAATATGGTGCGGGTTTGATTTTCGCACTGTACAAACGTTTGTGTGCATGAACATTGAACATGTCTGTTTGTGGTCTGGGTGTTTGCTATGTATTTATGTATTTACAAAAAAATATTAAACTTGTTATACATCTTTTGTTATGCCGAGTTGTTGCCTCCTGGCACAGGCAATTTTATGCCTACGCAGAAGGGGGCGTGCTCGGCGGATCTTCGACCGCCAAATGCCTCCTGATGGGGCCCAGTGGGTAGTTGGTGCGGGGGCACCTCCACCCGCCTTGCACGGGTCCCCGTCCTCGTCGGATGGGAGTGGGCCGGCCCTCCGGGCCGCTCCCGTCGCTCCCCTTAGAGGGGGGCCAGTCGGGCCCGCGTAGGCGGGCAGTGCTGGTGGTGTCGCGGCAGTCCTAGTCTTTCCGGGTCCCGTGACACCATCCCCATAGGCGCTTGACAGGAGGGGCCGGGGTTTTTAGTGGGTATTCCCTGCCTCCTTTCCACCTTGAGGCAGGGTGAGTCCCACATACCCCGTCACTCCCCCCGGGTGACGGGGATGCCTAAAAGCATTTTCCTCGGCATATAAAAAAAAAAAGGCAATTTTATGCCTAAAAGGAGGCTCCGTCAATTTGATAAATGTTGTATGAACGATTGTCAATTTTTGTATTTTGGTATAGTATGGTACATACAAGTTTTGACATAGTTAGGTACTAGATGACGTTATTTAGCCAAGAGTGGCATGTCTTGGGTTTATTTATTTGAATCTTAAATAAAATGTCGTAACAAAAATAATACCTACAGAGTCTTAATAAATTAAGTTTATTTCCGCTGATTAAGTTTTAATTGTAATGGAACGGAAACTTTAAAAGTATGTATTGACCTTTAGCGCATTAAGTTGTTTATATTCAAGTAGTGATATAAAATTGATCTCATTCACTTAAGATGTTCAATAACAAAGACATGGAATACTCAAAGTGTTGTGAATTAAAAAATGGTGATAAAAATGCGATTTATGCAGAAAAAAAACTTCCTTTGACTGTACAGAAATGTATTGAGAATATTATAAAGGAGGAAGATTTCAAAAATTATCGCATAGACGTAAAGGATATTACAACAAGTGGAGGTAATTATCTCGGAATATTGCATACTGTGGATCTAATAGCAAAAGGAGGCACAAGTCCAAAGGAAATCAATCTGTTCGTAAAAAATGCGACAGAAACTGACAATTTTGATATATTTTCTATGGCAAATGTGTATTTAAGGGAAAGTTTTGTTTACAATGATGTGTTTAAGTATTACGATACTTTACAAGACGAATTTAAGATACCGCAAGCTGATAGGTTTAAAACCGTTAAGTGTTACACTAATTTGAATTCTGAAGCGATTGTTTTAGAAAATTTAACCAAAAAAGGATTTGAAACTGGCAATAGACGCGATGTGATTTCATTGGAATTCGCTGAAATGTCAATAGCGCAGTTGGCTAAGTTTCATGCGCTATCTTTTATATTACGGAACAAACAACCGCAGTATTTCGAGAAACACATCAAAAGCAAAAAGAATATAATAAATTTCGAGGCGGATTGGCAAGGTTTTTTAAAGAAATTGTTCGATGTTTCCATCAGTGGTCTAGATGGTCAGATAAAAAAGAAACTAGAAAATTACTTTCCGGTATATTTGGAAAAATATGAAACATATTACAAAATTTCTGGCGATCATGAAGATGCAATTTGTTTGTGTCATGGAGATTACAGACTTAATAACATATTGAAAAGGGAAATCGTGAGTATTTATTTTTGTACCACCGACTTCTTCTTTTCTTTCTTTGATAGATACCTATAATAAATATTTATAATAATAAAATATATCGTTTACTTTAGTTCCTTAAATTATTATTAAAATCCATTAAACCAATAATAAAAAATTTTAACCAAAAAAGCAACTTCAAAGTGTAGAAAATGGGACCAACTAGGAAGTACACCCTTTCAAACAAAAAGAAGATATCTTTTTTTTGAAGTCGATGAAAAAGAGATTCTAGAACTAAAAAGGTACATGACATCTCTGATTTTATCTTCCTATTTCAGAACGGTGAATTGCAAGAAGTTATCATCGTAGATTATCAGCTAGCCAGCTACACTTGCCCAGTCTTTGATTTCCTTTACTTCATCTTCTCATCCACTGATCAGAAGTTCAGAAACATTCACATGGAGTATCTCAAGGGCTTTTACTACGACACCTTCGAGAGATTTTTTAAATACTTCGGCTTGAGAAGCAGAGATGTATATGCAAGGGAGAGATTTGAAGAGGACTTTAGGAAGAAGATGGATTTTGGTCTCGTTCTCTTCGTCACTTTAGCTCCCTTTCTGTTCACCACAGATGATAGTGTTCTGGATTTCAACAGTTTGACGGATTCTGATATTAATGGTATTACCTTGTGTGAGGGATACAAGGAGCGACTTAGGGAAACTGTTGATTTTTTTATAAGGGAAGGTTTTTTGTGATTTTTGTATGAAAGGTATTTTATAATTAACCCTTTGGGCGCCAGTGACAATTATATGCAACGATAACAAAAGACTTTATTTTGTGTCTTATGTCTCTGCGGTCAAAGGATGTTAAGTTACGTTATGCAAACGCATAGAATGTTATTTTAGTTACTCATATAATATTGATATTATTATCTATCTATTTTACAAAAATATGTTTTAATTGTACTAAGGCACCACCAGATTATCTTCCTTATGTCTACTCAACAAAAGTTTCTCACGAAACATCCGTGCGGTGACGGACGAGAATACAAATTACTGTCCTATTTCTTCCCGAGCAGCAGCGTCACCGGAGTAAGAAGCTACGCCCTGCGATCGCCAACCCACCTGCCCAGCGTGGCGATTATGGGTATATCCTCCAGAAGTTTGCCCTAGGTGGCGAACAACTGGAGAGGCCTATGTCCAGCAGTGGACTACAATAGGCTGATGATGATGATGATGATTTCTTCCCGTGGGTGTCGTAACAGTCGCCTAAGGAACTTCTTGATAGATAATAATAGTGAAATGCAAAAGTAGAATATTTATTTTTATTTTAATAAAAATTATTGTGTGAAGTTTTATTTTTTTAGTTTTATCTTATTTGTATATGCAAAAATAAATTTTAATTTCTAAATCGATGAATACAAAACATGTACCTACATTTTCCTTCATTTGAAAACAACAGGTATTTACTATTAAAATAAATATTTAATTAGACATAGTGTATTTACTAAAGTACCCGTTATTTACAACATCGTTTTAAATGGCCAAAGCGAAAATGCTCGCTTAAATTGTTAGCGGCTAAGTAATTGTATTAATTGCAAAGTTTTCACTTAAGCGAATTAAATTCAGACGGCGCTGGACTGAAGAGAAACTTCTGACAGATATACCGGTTATAACAATTAAGTTTACAACGAACATTTTATTAAATACTACTCTAAATATTAGCACAAATAGTAAATCTGTGAATTATCTTCTTCTTCTAAATAGGTACATATAACTCAAAGGTGTCTGACTGACATAGTGATCTAACAACGCACAGTCCAAACCACTGGACGGATTGGGCAGAAATTTGGCATGCAGGTAAATGTTATGACGTAAGCATAACATCTACCTACGAAAGGGTGATCCATTCTACCCATAAGGGGATAAAATAAGGGATGAAACTTTATTTGACGTGGTCGACGTCGCGGGCACAGCTAGTAATTCATATTATTAATCTCATCATCATTGTTATCATCAGCCTATTGGAGTCCACTGCTGGATATAGGCCTTTCCAGTTGTTCTAAACATCTGGCTTTACCAGTAATCGCCACGCTGCCTGGGTAGGCGGATTGGTACCGCAGAGCATAACTCCTCTCTCCGATGACGTTGCTGCCTTCAATCAGCCTGCGGTATTTAGCTTCGACTTCTTATTAGAGTTATTTATATAGATGTATTAATAGTTTAGGTTGCTATGGTAACGTTGTCAAGACACGTCAGCATGTAAGAAAGTTTTTTTGGTAATTTTTTCATACCTACCTTGGGTTACATTATTGGAGTTTGAGTATGGATCCTTAACTTTAAAAAAAAGTGTAATATAGCCTGTGTTCACCGAGCTTTCCAAGACTTATTCAAATCAGTCCATTAATTGCGGAGCCTATTCAATGAAAACAAACAAACAATCAAGTCTTTCCTGTTTATAATATTAACTGTGTAGAAATAAGTTAATTCAACTGATTTCAAAAATTCTAATTTATCAATTATTCTTAAAAGCTTAAACAATCCTATTCTTTCCGACTATTAATATTTTGGTCTTGATGATGCAGCTATTATTGAGCTATTCTGACCTTGACTGCGACCGCGAAAATGGCCGCTGTCCAGAAAAGTTTAATACGCACTTAAGAACTGATAATTGCCCTTTTAAACTCGCATCAATCATTCAGTAACGCCCATTTGACCGGAGAAAAAAAGTCAAATTAAAGTTTCTAAAGAATTTTAATTAATACTAGCTGTGCCAGCGGCGTCGCTCGCGTGGATATCGGGTTTCAAAAATAACGAACTTCTATATAATAGTCATCTATACCTTGTGCCTAAGTTTTAAGTTAGACCTCTAGCAATACATTGGTGAAAACCGCATTCAATTCTATGCAGTAGTTTTCGCGTAATGCGCGTTCAAACATACAGGTTTAAATTTCTCGCGTTTTCCCAACACTTCCCGTCACTGCTCCGCTCCTATTGATTGTAGCGTGATGAAAAGTATCCTATAACCTGCCCAGGAGTATGAAGAATAATTGTACCACGTTTCGTCAAAATCTGTTCAGTAGTTTTTTTTTCTATAACGAACATACAGACAGACAGACAGACAGACAGACAGACAGACAAAAATTTTACTGATTGCATTTTTGGTATCAGTATCGATCACTTATCACCCCCTGATAGTTATTTTGAAAAAATATTTTATGTACAGAATTGACCTCTCTACAGATTTATTATAAGTATAGATATTTTTTAATACGTATACAATGGTTTTCTGTAACTTTTACATGCAACTAGCGACTAGCCCCAGTTTCGCACGGGTGCAATACTATATGTATATGTGTTGCGGACAGAACGACCCTTTTTTTATATACACGTTTATTGTGTAAATAGTTTTATATATAATTTTATATTTAGTATTTTTTGTGTTTGTTTAAGTGTTTTTTACGAGTATTTTGTTGCTATGGTTTTTGTTATTGTTTTATAAGTCTTATAGTTATACAGTTCACCGCGGCTGTGCCATTATAATGTTTTGTGGTTTCCCTTTGTTTTTATTGATTCCACAACCTGGCGCCACCCCAGCCGCAACCATATGTATTATACACACAAACCTTTCTCTTGAATTCCTTATCTATCAAAAAACCGCAATTCCGTTGCGTAGTTTTAAAAATCTAAGCATAGACAGACAGAAAACAAAAGCGTCTTTGATTAAAATGGTTAAATTTTCAACTTTATATTCATAGCCATGTTTTTACTTTGAAATCAAGTTATTTTACTAGCCCGATGGCTCATTTGGTAGTGCCCTCCGGTGGCGTCAGAATGGTTTCGTCAATTAGACTTGTGAGAATTCGAGCAGAAATATTTAAGCCATACATGATGATAATGACTAAAAAAATACTTTAGATTTGCATTATTTTACTTTATCTCTTATTTACGGCTTATAAGTAAAGTCGCGGTACAAAACAGTGTCGTGTCGACAGCTGTAGATTAGCTGGCAATAGATTAGCTGACAACAGGACGGGGAGGTATAAATCTCAACGTCAACGACGCAATCTCGTTGGGAGAAAATTCAAACAGGCACACGAGCTGACTTCACTTGGGGTTACTTAATCAAGACAATGTGGTGTGGTGGGTATGCTATGGAGAAATTTTGCTTAAATTTATATTTGAAGGTATTGTACCTACCATTTCATTGCATTTTCATGATAGAAAAATCGACACCAGTAGGCCTACTCTTGAAACCAATCTCGATTTCAATCCTAACAAATTAAGTAATATTTAATCATAAATGAACGTATATTTAAATTTTCCTGTATTTGGTAGTTTACATTTTGTTACATTATGACCACCCCAAGCCATAGTTCATTCATTCTCTGTATATTATCTGTACTAGATCCTGCAGAAGATTTCGATCCCAATCCCATTTGGTTCAAGAGTACCTTCCCTGGTCTTTTCTTTTCCTGTGTTCATGCTTATTGCTATGAAAGGTAGTATAGTGGCTAAGGCGCGAGGGAAAACGCTCCAAGAGACAGCACTCTACGTGATGAACTGACGACATGATTGAGACAGAGATCCTCTGGATTCAGATCACTCAGGACCGGTTCAGCTGGAGGTTATTGGGGATGACGATGAGACATTCTTACATAAGTACATTGTAATTTTATTTAAACACTCTTTTAACTGCAGGGAAACTTTTGTGTTTAAAGAGTAAAATCTATTAAAAAAAAATTATATTACGAAATCAGCTGATTTAGAACGGTTTGTAGTATATATGTTGTATTATGAGAAAAATAAATCAATCAGCTGACATCTGCTTATTTTCTGATATTTATATAATTATAATTTAGAATGTTCTGCTTACTTCCATATCACGTTTGGGTACGAAAATGTACCTAAGGTACATGGATACAACAAATTGTAGAACTAATTCAATGAAACATAATTTAATTTTTTAAATTGATTTATTTAAATATAACCCCACTCGATAAATTCATCAGCAACTCCTTGAAATCTTTGTATCATAATTTCGTTTTTTCCAAAATCGAGTTCGGTTACAGACGTCTTTCCTAAATCTACAACATGATCTGCATCAGCTAACATGACAGGTATTATCCAAATAGAATAAATGAGGCCCAAATCAAGTCTTTCCTTATAGAATTTCTCAAATTTGTCTCTTGGGTAATACTGCTCAATATCCATATCGAAATATTTTGCGAATTTCCTCATACTGTCATAATAGATTGTTTTCAAATGGTTCAAGTGTTGTCTTCTGAACTCTCTGTCAGTTGACGAGAAAATGAAAAATAAAAAATCGTTCATGGGTATGCCGTAGTTAATTATTTGATAATCCATCGGCATTACTTCTAATTCTTCATCCTGCAATAATAATATAATAAGTTAGCTATATCACTCACATTAAATTTAGAAAAGTCTAGTAAATCTTTCTGATTTTATAAATGTGAAAGTTTGGATGGATGTTTGGTGGATGTTTCTTACTCCTTCACGCGAATAGTACTGGATAATGCATGGATTTGATTGAAGCTTTACAGTACATAGCTCACACATCAGTATTTTATCATAACACACACCAATTAAACAGGCAGGCTGTATCTATTATTAAAGTACTTACATGTAGATTTATGATTATTTTGTAGTGTTACTGGGAATTGAAAACTCATCTCTGTATTCTTTGTACCCTTATCAACAGAACTAGTTTTAAAATCATACCATACAGTTAAATACGTACATTTACACACCTAGTGGGATGTAAGGGAGCGGACTATCATCTTTTCGCTCCTAGCCAACCCCACTTACCCGTGGTGCATCCTGCCGAATAATAACGAGGCGCTGGTAACCGACTTATGGTGGTATAAGCATCACAATTGGAGGCGTAGCTAAATACAGACTGATGACGGGCCGCAGCGTCACAGCGAGAAGCTACTCCCTGCGATCGCCAACCTGCCCGCACAGCGTGGCCATTATGGATATATTCTCCAAATATTTGCCCATGTGACGAATATCCAGCAGTGGACTACAATAGGCTGATGATGAAGATGACACACCTAGTGATTTTATATTCAGTTATTTACATATTATGTAGTCACTCATTTATTATGATTATAAAAATTAAGACTTACATTTCTTCTCTTCAAAATGTTATTAGTTTTAAAATCTCCATGACACAGGCACATTATACTATTTGGTTCAGGCATATAGTATGTTCTGAGTTTTTCATTTATATTTGTTGTGAAATTTTTATATTTAATTTGAACAGATTCGCTCAAACAGTCGAGAAATATAGCGCAATTATTAGATATAAATTTTTCCCAATCATCATTAAATTCAATTGGATATTTAAGAGTCTTGCAATGTTTAGAAAAATATTCTGGTCGTTTATCTTGTAGGACAAATGAAAGTGCATGAAATTTGGCTAAGCTCTCCATACACTTTTCGGCCATTTCCAGAGAAATTACTTTAAATCGATTACTAGGTCTGAAGCCTTTTATGGCCAAATTCTCCATAATGATATATTCATCGTTGCTTTCTTCATAGCATTTCACAAAATTATATCTTTCTTTAGGTGGTATCAATGCTTCTTGTTGTAACTCACTGTATATATTTGCTAGTTCAGTATAGATGAATACTTCGTTGCGGTATAGTTCGTCCATTTCCATTACTTTTATAATTTCTTTTCCAGGAAGCATAGACTTTAAAAATAAATTAAGTACTTTATTCCTCTTTCGTGTATTTTCTATAATTGTGACTTCAAATAACACTCCTAACATATTATTGCCGTCAAGATCTTTGTTCTTAACACGAATTTGGTATTCAGAAAAACCTTGTTTCTTTGCAATGGAATGAAGTTTGGCTTCCAAATTTGCATCGATGTTGTCTAGTCCTTCCATAATTATATCGTTGTTCACTAAGTCAACTTTAAGACTTTTATCCATTTCGATTCCTTTTAATATCACACTTTTATGAGTCCTAGTCCGACAGGCTAACAAAAAATAGAAAAGAAATACGTGAATGTATAGCTCTTTATATAACCCAAAAAACTAGATATGTTTACACTTAAATATTTACTGTTTACATACACTAGGTATCTTAAGTCATATATAGAGTTGTTTAAATTAGGGTGATATGAGTATATTGCCCATATTAGGTTATCTTCTTCGAAAGTTTCCTCTCTAAATAAATTGCTTATCAAAACAAAACATAGTGTACACAAGAACAAGTGTGTTTTGACCGACCAGAGGCTCGTAGGCTTATCATGCATACAAAATCATATCCGCATATTTGGTAGCGGAAAAGAACTCTGATCTCCGCTCTATATCTTCTCATGGGTGTTGTGTCTCGACCGAGAACATTTTCGAGACTTCAGAGTGAGCAGGTTCGACGAAACATCGTGAAGTGACTTCGGTCGCTTTTCGGGATCAGTATGTGTATAGCCAGAATATCCTACAGACCTACACGCTATCGATATCCAAATATCAGAATTATTTAAATCTATCGTAGCGGTAGAAACGGATAAGTAATTAGTTAGTCCTTTGCCATAACGACCTGGGTATCTCTTTCGTTTTCCATTAGACGATGGGAAACCATCAAGCTACTATTTAATAAACCAATATCAAGTTGTATCATGTTGCGAGATGTAATAGACTTATCTTCTTTTCGCTCAAAGCCAACCTCACGTGCCCGTGGTGCATCCTACCGAATAACAGCGCTGGCAACCGACTGGTGGCGGTATAACCATTACGGTTGAAAGCGTAGTTAAATGCCACAGGCCGACAACGGGCAGCAGCATCACCGGAGCGAGAAGCTGCGCCTTGCTATCGCCAACCCGCTTGCCCTAAGTGGCAAACAGCTGGAGAGCATTATGCCCAGCAGTGAACAGCAATAGGCTGATGATGATGATGATGAAATTGTATCAATCGTCATGCGATTTTTCATTATGGGTTCGTTTTTTTTTATTCATCTTGCGAATTGTGGGCAAGCCACATCGTGATATTGAAGCCTACGATTGAGCGTGCTTGCCCAAAATTATGCTGATTCTCGCCTTGAACACCTAATATAGTTTGTGTCGGAGAGCATCTTTGCTCTCCGACACACACTACATATATTATGGAACTTGACAAGAGTCCCGCAAGAAGTTCCATAATTTGGTCTTTGGGACCTGCACCAAAATTAAGTTATAATTAAATTGGTGGTGTTCAATTAATGTTATATCTTATGTTATGTGGACAGCGTTGTCATCCGCATACCATCCAGACGATGGTGGCGCGCACCAAGAGGTTTAGTTCCTCGTTCCTGCCCCGTGCCATTAAGTCATGGAATGCTCTTCCAGCTCATGTGTTTCCTTCTTCTTACAATCCTGGGTTCTTTAGGCGGGGCGTGAAACGGCATCTCAGTGGGCCTTCAGGGTGAGGGCGACAGGCGCAATGGGCTCTATTGTGCCTGTCGACCTAACTTTTGGACCTCACGACCGCTTACCATCAGGTGGAGTGAGGTCATCCTGAAAGCTCTTCTTATAAAAAAAAATAAAAAAAATATCTAGTCAATACACCTAGGCACCATCCGATGGATTGTATCGTTTTATTACTAGAATTTTCTAACATAATAATGCTTGTATTTTTATCGCATGTACATGTACGTACAGACGGCCACACATTCCTTTATCTGTAATTTTTTCCCAAAAAGCCTTATAGGACGATGAACTCTATGCATTGGACACATTATTGAAGATTTAACATAATTAAAAGTTGTTGCGAACGACTGTGTGTATAGAAGCAATCTATATGAATAGTCGTTCTTTCGTGAGAGTTTCTACCTACTTCAAATAAATTACCTACGTTAAATAATAATCTAAGTCATTGACCTACGTGGGGGATCTCGTAAGAGGCTAGATAAGTGTAGAACATCTTTAAGAGTAATATGTGCACTACTTAGTTCTGATAATAATGTAGTTTTTTCTTATGAAATAAAATATAAGTAATTAAATACGAGTAATATCATTTATTCACAAATAACCCCATTCGATAAAATCATCAACGATCTCTTGTATTCTCGCTATAGCGTTGTCATTTATAACGACATCAATGTCGGAAAGTTTCGTGTTGCCAAAATCTAGGATATCTTCATCTTTGCACAGAAATATTGGTAAAGTCCAAGCTGCAGTTATCAAACCAAAAATTAGGCTTTCCTTGAATAAAGTCTCATACTTATTCCTAGGCAATATATTCTCGATGCTCAAATCAAAGTATTCCATAAACTTCTTCAAAGTATCGTAGTAATGATCCCTTAAAACGTTCAAATGTTTTCTTCGGAATTCTTTGTCAGTCGTTGTGAATAGGAAATAGTTTAGGTCTGTGAATGGTGATCCATAGTGTATAATTTGATAATCTACTGGTATGACTTCCATGTCACCATCCTGTAATTAAAATTGGATAGTTATTATTAAATCAAATGAAATACCTGAAAATAGTAACCAATTTATTTATGAGTTGTATGATTATTATGAAAAGTACAATCTCTGCAATCAGTTAAATCGAAATAAATCTGTTCATCAGTCTGATCAAAAGCAAAAAACTTAAATTGTGATATCATGCAGCTATTTTTTTTTTTAAACTTACCATTTCTCTCATTAAAATATTTCCAGTTTTTATATCTCCATGACATAAGCAAGCAAAGGAATTCGGTTTAGGGTAGTAGTGTCCGCTTAATGTGTCTACAATTGTTGGAATAATTTTCCCAAACTTTTTTTGTGAATGTTCTTTTAACCTTTTAAGAACATTTTCACATGTTTTGGTCACGAATTTTTCCCATTCGCCACCTAATTCAACAGAAAATTTTATATTCCTAATATGTTCATCAAAATATTTCGGCTGTTTTTCTTGTAAGACGAGAGAAAGAGCGTGAAATTTCGCTAAAGCTTCAATAGACTTTTGACCGTATTGAAGCGATATTATTTTGGTCCTAGGCCATAATCCAAACCCTTTTTTGGACATGTTTTCCATTATGATAAAATCAGTGTTGCTCTCTTTGTAATATTTCACGACTTTAAATCTTTCGTCAAAAGGTATTTCAGCTTTGTCTTGCATAGCATTAAAAGTGTTTGACAATTCATTATACATATACATCTCCGTATTGTACAGTCCACCAACTTCGAAAACTTCTTCATTTTCTCTGCCACTAATGATTGCCTTAACGAATAAATCCAGTACTTTGTTTCCATTTAGTGTAGATCCTTTTATGGTAATTTCTTTCAAAACTGACAGGTAATTGTTACCATCGGCGGAAATATTTTTGGAATATATTTCGTATGTTATAAAACCTTCTCTCTTTGCGATTTGGTGAAGCTTATCCTCTAAGACTGGATCCAGTCGTTTAGAGGTATGTTCAATGTTACTGCACCCGTCTGTTGGATTTTCGTATATTTCAGAAACTTTGTTTATTTTGGTATCAATTACTTCCATTTTGAGATCAGAACAATGATAGAAATAAAATAGAATTGAATGTTTTCAAGACACTGAGACTACTTTTATATAATAGATAAGTGATATAATTGCGTAGAGTATCTGCGTTTTGTAAATATATGTGATGTTTAGTGTAAATATAGATAAGTATGCTTTTAGTTTTGCATCATTATCTTCTAGCAAATATTATGGGGACTTTAAATGTCGGAGATAAAGATTGTTATAAATTCTGCTCTTCTTTTTCATTGTCAAATATTATTCCATTGTTCATATCAAGATACCATCAAGACGTTTTATAAAAATTGTGTAAAATAATTGGTATTAAGTACATACTAAAATTAAAAAAGCAATCTACTCTTTTTATTTTACAATTGTCAGCTGGGAGGACTTGCTTTAGCTACCACGCTAGGCAGGCGGGTTGGTGACCACAGTAGATTTTATTTGTACTCTGCACCCGTTTCCTGGTATGCATATTTCGTCTTCTACGACATCCACGGAATAAGATGAGGTAGTCTTATTTTAAATCCGGAAACCATGCGGACTGAAGTCTCCAACTTCTTTTGTGAGTGTTATTTAACCATTTTAAGAACATTATCAAAATATGTTTCCACCAAGAATTCTTCCTGTTTCCACCGGAAATATAAATTTTCCAACATGTTCATCAAAATAATTTCGGTTGATTTTCTTGTAAGACCAGAGTAAGAGTTTGAAGTTTCGTCATAGCTTCGATAAATTTTTGAGCATATTGAAGCGTCATTTCATTACTTTAGCTTTATCTCGGCCATAATCCAAACGTTTTTTGGACTTATTTTATATTATGATAAAATTAATAACACTTTCTTTGTAAATAATTTTTAATTCTTCTTCATGAGATACCTCGGCGAATTCATTGTAGATATACACAGCCTTGCAATAAATATTGTGACAAAGAAAAATATGTTTTTTTTATTGCAAATTACATTTAATACTTTTACAGTGTGACTGTAGCTTAATACATAAATATAAAACAATTTAAAATATAAAAAGCTTATTCGAGGTTATCTCCATTGGCTGCACGCACGCACTCTTTCCAAGGTACACCTAGGTAAACGCTCCTGCCCATCATCATCATCAGCCTATTACAGTCCACTGCTGGACATAGGCCTCTCCAGTCGTTCGCCACTTAGAGCAAACATCTGGAGGATATACCCATAATCGCCACACTGGGCAGGCGGGTTGGCGATCGCAGGGCGTAGCTTCTTGCTCCGGTGACGCTGCTGCCCGTCACCGGTCTTTAGTATTTAGCTACGCCTTCAATTGTGATGGTTATACCGCCACCAGTCGGTTGCCAGCGCCTCGTTTGTTATTCGGCAGGATGCACCACGGGCAGGTGAGGTTGGCTTGGAGCGAAAAGATGATAGGCCCTTACATCCCAAGCTCCTGCCCGTTTCATGATATTCCGTTAGTCGGCTTTTACGACACGAGATGTATAGTTTGTTTTTTTTAATATCCAATGTAAAGCGTGTGCCCTCAACACGATCAACTAAATAGCCATTATAATTTACAAATAACCCCATTCGATAAAATCGTCAAAGATATCTTGTAATCTAATTACAACGTTATCATTTATAACAACATCTATATCGGAATATTTGGTGCTGCCAAAATCTACTATATCTTCATCATTGCATAAAAATAATGGTAAAGCCCAAACTGCAGTAAATAAACCAACAATGAGACTTTCCCTAAATAAAGTCTCATATTTATTTCTAGGCAATATATTCTGGATACTCAAATCAAAGTATTCCATAAACTTCTTCAAACTGTTATAGTAATGGTTCCTCAAATCAGTCAAATTTTTCCTTCGGAATTCTTTGTCAGTCGAAGTGAATAAGAAAAACATTAGATCTGTGAAAGGTGATCCATAATGTATGAATTGATAGTCCACTGGTATCACTTCTATTTCTCCATCCTGTAAGTTAAATTGGATAGTAATCATAAATTCGCCATCGGTAAGAAGAAAAGCATAATAAAATTGTAATCTAATCGAATGCAATTTTGTAAACCTGAGATGATAAACAGCTAGGTAGAAATAAATCGCTTTAGATAGCTAATTTACCAAAGCAGAAATATACTTAGACTGAATGAATATATTGTATGGTATCTATGATCATGGTCCAATAAATAATATTATTCCATTCTATAGATTCAAGATTAAAATGGTAACCCGTATTGATAAGTTGTAAAGGTATGAAAGTCCAGTTACCGACGACTGGTTCAAAAGTATAAAAATTAAAATAAATTTATTCCCTCCATCTGATGGAATCTGATTATAAATTTAAATAAATAAATAAATAACCCAAGACATGCCACGCTGGGCCACACAGCGCCATCTAGCCCCAAACTAAGCCGAAGCTTGTACTATGGGTACTGGGGTACAACAAGGGAAGCCTCCACGCGTGGTCGTCTTTGACGGCCCGGCGTACCCCGGGCAACGGCGGGTAGTAGAGAGATGGCTGCTACCCGACGGCTAATTCCCTGTGGGAGCACGCACTTGTGCGTGGCTCCGGGGGCCAGCGTTGGCGTCGTTGTGGTGTTCGACGCCTTCCACGGCCAGTGCTTCGGCACACCGGATGGGGCCTTTTGGCCTGTGGGTCTCTCCCAATGGCGGGGTATTTGCCCGATTGGTGAGAGACGTGTTGGGCGCATTTGCGCCGGTTTGTCGGCGATGGTCGCAGAGGAAGAGGAGTGCCCTTCGGGGGACCTCGCGGTGTTGTCGTTGCCGTCCTCCCTGTCTTCTGCGACCGTTGCCGCCTTACCCAAGATGGGGGCCTTTTGGCCTGTGGGTCTCTCCCAATGGCGGGGCGTTTGTCCGATTGGTGAGAGACGTGTTGTGGGACGCATTTTGCGTCGGTTTGTCGGCGATGGTCGCAGAGGAAGAGGAGTGCCCTTCGGGGGATCTCGCGGTGTTTCGTTGCCGTCCTCCCTGTCTTCTGCGACCGTTGCCGCCTTACCAGAGGAGCCGTTTGACGGCGCGGTATGGCAGTGTATCACTGCGGCGCGGCGGGTCCGATGGCCACGGTTCTCGTGGTCGTCGGATATGGTCCTTTTGGACTGGTCGCCGGGCAACCTGTTTCCCCTCGCTGGAGGGACCAGGGGGCTTGCCTTGACTGGCGAGCCCGAGTGGAGTGAGACCACAATAAAAAACCGCCTGTTATCCCGACTTCGGTCGGGACCAGGGGGCGCGAGCTCAAGTGGAGAAAACCACAATAAAAAACCACCGTGCGGCGGCGGCTGCACGCCCGACGGAGTTCCGCGAGGTCGGCACGGGGGTGTCGGCCACGTATTGCACGAACTCCGTCCTTGGAGGAGAGGGACGGCCCTTACGGGCCTGACCTCTAGGCTGCCCCAAGTGGGGGGGCCAGCCCGAGTCTGCCTAGCAGACCAGCGCTGACAGCTTCGCGGCGTTATAGTCAAGGACCCGCGTTGCTGTCGCCCAAGGCGCATTGACGGTGCAAACCAGGGTTTTTTAGTGGGTATTCTCTGCCGACGCGGAGCGAGTCCCACATAACCCGTCTGCTCCCCCGGGCAGCGGGTATGCGTAAACTGCATTTTCCCCTGGTATAAAAAAAAAAAAAAAATGGGTACTAGACAACTGATAAACTTACTTAGATACATTTTTTTTTTGTAAATAAATACATATACATAGAAAACACCCAGACCAATACAAACAGACATGTTCATGCACACAAATGTTTGTAATGTGTGGGGATCGAACCCACGACCCTTGGCTCAGAAGGCAGAGGTCACTACCAATTGAGCTACCGAGCCAGTCAAATCTGATATTGATTTATCTAAATCATTGTACGTAATTAATACGACGCCGCTGGCACAGCTAGTTAAATTAGCAGTCCCAGCGGCGTCGTACGTTTAGATATCGGGTTTAAAAAACAACTGACTTCCATAAAATGTTATGTTAGACCTCTAGCAATACATTGGTGAAAACTGCATTCAATTTCATGCAGGAGATTTCGCGTGATGCGCGTTTAAACATACTTACAGATAAAAATTTCTCTCGTCTTAATTACACATGAAGGATATAAATAAAGGGGTTGTAATATTTACGTATTAGAATAGAATAGAATTTATTGTGAATATAAATTTGGGTACATAATAGCTGTTGACATTGCTTAGCTTACACATCGCCAAATCCTACCTTTTCGGATGTATTCACATTTTAGACTAGGCTTAATAATAATATAATTTTACAATAACTTAATATCTAGGTTCATTATATTCCATAAACTCCCTTAAACTATAAAAACAATTTTCTATTAACCATATTGATATTGAAAATAAAAAATATTTAAAACTTACCACTTCTCTCATTAATATATTTCCTGTTTTTAAATCTCCATGACATAAGCAGGCAAATTCTAATGAATCTGGCTTAGGGTGGTAGTATCTGTTTAATGTGTCTATAATTGTTGGAATTATTTTCTTAAACTTCTTTTGTGAGTCTTCTTTTAATTTTTTGAGCACATTGTTACAAGTTTTGACCAAGAATATTTCCCATTCTCCGCTTAATTCCACGTAAAATTTTAATTTCTTTATATGCTCATCAAAGTACTTCGGTTGTTTTTCTTGTAGGACCAGAGAAAGAACGTGAAGTTTCGCCAGAGCTTCGATAGACCTTTGAGCGTATTGAAGCGAAATCACTTTAGTTCTCGGCCATAATCCAAATCCTTTTTTGCACATATTTTCCATTATGATAAAATTAGAGTCGCTCTCTTTGTAATATTTAACAACTTTAAACTTTTCTTCATGAGGTACCTCGGCGTTGTCTTGCATAGCGCTGAATATGTTGGACAATTCATTGTACATAAATATCTCAGTCTTGTACAGATCACTTATTTTGAAAAGTCCTTCATTTTTTCTGCCACTTATTACTGCTTTCACAAACAACTCCAGTACTTTGTTTGCATTCTGCGTAGATTCTTTGATGGTCACTTCGTTTAACACCGACAGGAAATTGTTACCATCGCCCGAAATATTTTTGGAATATATTCCGTATGTTTCAAAACCTTCTCTCTTTGCGATTTGATGAATTTTGTCCTCTAAGGCGAATAAAACGTACGACTCCATTTTACTTATGATCAGAACAACGATAGAAATAAAATAGAATTGAATGTTATTAAAACTTTACGACCACATTTATACTATAGAGAAAAATATATAATCGAGTAATTAGATAATAGAGTAATTTATAATAATAGACTAGGTATTTGAGTTTTGTAAATATAAGTAGATAATGTGTTCAATTATAGAATTGAATGCTTTTATGTTTACATCATTATCTTCGAGTAAATACTTTAATTATGCCAGAGTAATCGTTTAATCGACTTAATGATGTGTGAGTGACGATAATAATAATAATTACTGTTATATAGGAACAATTGGATGAAAATAATAATTATTGAAAACATTTTATCTTTTTTAACGAAATTGGTTTTACTCATTCATAGCAAGCAAAATATTTTTTTCTGTGTTGTCTTCAAAGTCCAACCTAGCAATTTGAAAGCCATATATCTTAATATCAGAACTGGGTATACCTAAAATCCAGGGCCATGCAGCGGTGTTAGGTAACCTAGCAATCTGAAAGCTACTTAAATTTATTTATCTAGCTGCGTATTTTACAAACAGCTCCGCAATAGTTATTTTACATATTATAATATATAAAAAAGCTGTTATTTTCCATTATCATACTTCTCGTATCGCCATCGAGTGCCATCGCCAACCCGCCTGCCCAGCGTGGCCATTATGGGTAAGGCCTCCAGATCTTCGACCACAGTGGTCAACAACTGGAGAGGCCTATGTCCAGCAGTAGACTGCGATAAGCTGATGTTGATGATGTACATCTCGTGGCAATTCATCATCATCATCATCATCAGCCTATTGCAGTCCACTGCTGGACATAGGCCTCTCCAGTTGTTCGCCACTTAGGGCAAATTTCTGGCGGATATACCCATAATCGCCACGCTGGGCAGGCGGGTTGGCGATCGCAGGGCGCAGCTTCCCGCTCCGGTGACGCCGCTGCCCGTCATCGGCCTGTGGTATTTAGCTTCGCCTTCTATCGTGATGTATTTACCGCCATCAGTCGGTTTGCCAGAGCCTTGTTTGTTGTTCAGCAGGATGCTCGTGGCAATTGCAAGTTTTCATCATTATCATCTTGATAGTTGAAAGTTTTCCACGTTGTGGTCACCAACCAGGAGTGCTGGCCGCTTAACATCTGGCTAAGGCAGGGCGGCCGTATGCTTCGGCGCTACCCTAGTCCCTGCAAATTGCTGCCCACTGTCTACACAGTGGGGTTTTAAAACTTGTATTTCAACGCTCTTTCCCAGAGCACTACTGTACACGAACACGGCATCAAAATAATCTCTTAGTCGGCCAAAAGGGAGTAGGTTTTTGTGAGAAACCCTTGAAAACATTCCGGCACAAACAGTTTTGATTGATGTTATTGCTATTCAAAGACTGGGATTAGAGTGGGTTCCGTTGAATAATTTCATCGGTAATATTAGTTTGTGAGTTTTGGGTCAAAAATAACGTTGGATTTTGTGGAAGATGTTATTGTTCTTTCAATAGAAAATAACCAGTTTTTCTACTTTATTTTTTAGTTATATTTCCATTTGTTTAATATTTTGTTTATTTTTTATTATCGTACCTCCAATCAATAAGTCATCTTGATAGTTGGAAGCTTTCCACAGTATGTTTTACGCGCAATTTTTTGCCTCATGTAACCATTTTTTGGAAACAGCTTCCAGCGACTTTTTCGAATGGATACGACCTTTAAAAAGCGAGCATACAAATTTATCTAGGCCGGAAACGCACCTGTGGCTCCCCTGGTGTTGCGGTGCCTATGGGCTGCAGCGATCACCCACCATCTGGTGACCTCATAATATATTATAAATAACAGTTTTCTCTCTTGTTCCAGATACCCCACCGAACCACCATGAAAAAGCCCACAACAGCCGCAAACAGTCCACTTACCCACCGGCCCTAAAATGGCGGACACAATGCCAATAAACTCCACACAATGGCATTCAAAAGCCTCAATAAGATCCAGGCAGAAGGTTCTGAGGAGGAAAATGCCTTCGCATATAACCGTCACCATAGTAGCCATTCTGGTCCTCCTACCGTACAGTTCGACGCTAAGCCTGCCTAGCGGGGACCCTGCGCCAGGGCGGTCTCCTGGGCCCCCTAAGTTAGAAGAAGTTGAAATTGAGAGGGTAGTTGAGGGGACCGTAGTAGCGACTGTAGAGGAGCCGGTAGACTATGATAGTACTACTGAGGAGGTGGAGGCGACGACGGTCGCTGATGAGAGTGGAAGTGTGAGGACGGTGGGTGATGCATGTGCCTTCGCGAGGATTCCGAGTGACAGCGATGAGGTTGTGACGCTTGACGCGAGTGACAGTGACGTGAATCTGACAGTCAGCCATCCTGTTTTTGACGCCGAGGAGCTGGTGAGAGGCGTCGTTTATGATGGTAAGTTGTAACTATATAGTTAATTAAAAGCATTTTTTAGAAAACAAAAGCCGAATTCAATGTGGTGATAATAGGACTAACTAGGAAGTACCCTTTCGAAAAAACAAAAATAAAAATCGTTTGTGAAAAGAAGGTTTCTAAAGTAATGCATGTTGACTGTTAAGATCTTTTGTTTTTTAAAAGGTTTTCAAATGGTATTTTAAAACGATATTAAATTAACATACTTACATTACACATAACTTCTACTATCATTTAACTATTTATTGTGTACTTCAACATAATACATAGTTAAATGATAGTTTAGAAGATCATATTAAGTATCATCGGATAGAGTAAAAATACGTTCAAACGTGGTCTAAAGAGAGTCCATTCCTCTCGGTAGGTAGCTTAGCTATGCCCCTGGCATTGCCGAGTCTATAAGCGGCGGTTACCGTTTAACATCAGATGGGCCGCTTGCTCGTCTGCTTATTTTAAACAAGCATACCAGATTAGATTTAATTGCACGCATTGATCATATCAAAAAACTTGTTTTAGTTTTAATAAAAATGTTTAAAATTGTTTATCATTAGGTACATTTAGGAAAAAAACAAGCAAACAGTATTATTTGAACTGGTGATAAAATTTAATCATCATGTTTGTTTTCACTATATATGTAATTTTTATTTACTAAAACCGTTTTAAGAAACAGCATTTCATGTTTTCGTTGTGTAATTTTTGAGATAATATTGTATTTAGCATTAGATGTCATGTTTTACAAACTGAAATAAATATTAAGCAATACCTACTTATTCAATATCACCTCGTAAGGCCCAATGTCCTCATGTGATCTGGAAGTCTGGGCATAGTATATATATACAATATACATGTATCATTAAGAACTTCCAAGGTAATAAGAAACCATGTTAGTTCCAAGATGTATCTATTTAAAACATATCCCAAGTGTAACAAAGTAGCCACGTTTAATTTCCGTAGCGGAGCAAATGTTTAAGATTTAAGATAAAACATCTTGTTCGTTTCCAAAGAACTTGTGGGGAATAAGATAAGTAGAAAGTGGGATTAGGTTTGTGTTTGTAATATAGGTATGTTTTATTATTAACAATGGTTTCACTGATTGTCACTACCATTCAGTGTTGCCAGAGATTAAAGACCAGAAGTAACATAAAACTGCTAAAAATATCATTTTGGAACAAAAATGATAATAACTCAAGACATGCCACCCTGGGCCACACAGCGCCATGTAGCCCCAAACTAAGCCAAAGCTTGTACTTTGGCTACTAGACAACTCGTAAACTAACTTATATACATTTTTTTTGCAAATAAATACATATGTATAGCATACAGACATGTTCATGCACACAAATGTTTCTACTGTGCGATCCTTGGTTCAGAAGGCAGAGGTCACTATCCATTGAGCCAGTTGTAGCTAAGTAAGTTTTTAGTTGTTTAGTACCCCATACAAGTTTCAGCTTAGTTTGGGGCTGTATGGCGATGTGTGGCCCAGCGTGGCACGTCTCGAGTTATTTATTTTGTTTATTATCTGGACGTGGCCAAACCAGCGAAGTATGTGAGCTTTTATTTCGCCACACGTCTAAATAGGCAATAAAAGAATGGCGCATTTGAAATGAAACTCCCAGTTAACACTGCCAAACATGTACCCAGTTCCCGTGGGATAATAACAGGGCAAATTGTGTCAAATTAATGGACGCGTATAAAGTTGAACCAATTTAGCGATTGAGCGTTCGAGTTACAAAGAAAATAAAGGACCGGTTTGTACCAAACATTTTGGCAAAACTGTGACTTTGTATAAAAGATAGATGGATACTCTTTATTGCATACTAAACTTACTTAGAATTTAGACAAATTATACAATTGTTGTTCAATTTAGGCGATCTCGTCGCTATGAGCGATCCCTTGCAGGAAACCTTAGGTAGGAAATAGCAAGGTAACTAAAAAGTTTAATTTATTCCACCGACATTCGCTTTATTATTATGTTTTTTTATTACCCTCACCTGCCCGTGGTGCTTCTGAATAACAGACGAGGCTCTGGCAACCGACTAGTGGCGGTATAACCATCATAAACCATCATTGAAGGCGTAGCTTTTTTTTTGGTAGCCTCTACTGTCCCACTACTGGGCAAAGGCCTCTCGATCATCCGCCAGTTCTTGCCAGACCGGAGAAAAATGGTCCAGGTCGTCATCCCGACGCCATCTCTTCTTCGGTCTGCCTCTCAGACGACAATGACGGGTGACAATTCTGGTCCATCGGTTTCGGTGTCGGTGGCCATCGGAAGGCGTAGCATACCATCATAAATACCATAGGTCAATGACAGTCAGCAGCATTACAGGAGCGAGGAGCTACGCCCAGCGATCGTCTGCCCTGCGTCGCGCTTATAGGTAAAGCCTCCAGGTTGTTTCCCAAACTGGCGAACAGCTGGTGAAGCCAGAAAAATCTTACAGACCAACTGATTTATTTCGTTACTTGAAATTTCCTTCGTTTTTTAAAAAAAAAAACGACTTGAGATCTTCTTAGCCGCAAACCGAGGCGCGGTGCCGCTTGTAACCCGCCTAATCCCGGGAATGCAAGCCAGAATGCTAATTACAGCGGTTAACCCTAAAACGCTGCGGACAAAGCGCAATCCGCGCGTATGACATACCTCGACATGCGAGGGTTTAGTCACAAATGCCGCTGTTATACCTTATTGTACGTATATTAAGAGGACGTAGGCTTTTCGAGCTTAAAGCGCGGGCAATCCGAAGTTCAACTCCCTGTTTAATAATATATTTGGGTGTTCTTAAAAACACTATTGATTATTACATACGAGTATCTATATATATAAAAGGAGAAACTGACTGACTGACTGACTGACTGACTGACTGACTGACATATCAACGCACAGCCCAAACGGCTAAACGTAGGCACTTGAAATTTGGAAGGGACGTAGCTTAGGTACCGTAGGGGTGCACTAAGAAAGGAATTCCCGAAATTCCCACGGGAACGGGAATTAGCGGGAAAATCCTTTTGTATGAAAAATCTAAACCGCTTAAGTTAGATGCTTGAAATTTGGCATGCAGGTACCTTAGTAAATATAAAGTTTAGTTATGGCTGTATTTTGAGAAATTCCCACGGGAACGGGAGTTAGCGGGAAAAAACTTTTGTATGTATAAATTTAATCTATATATATAAAAGGAGAAACTGACTGACTGACTGACTGACTGACTGACATATCAACGCACAGCCCAAACGGCTAAACGTAGGCACTTGAAATTTGGAAGGGACGTAGCTTAGGTACCGTAGGGGTGCACTAAGAAAGGAATTCCCGAAATTCCCACGGGAACGGGAATTAGCGGGAAAATCCTTTTGTATGAAAAATCTAAACCGCTTAAGTTAGACGCTTGAAATTTGGCATGCAGGTACCTTAGTAAATATAAAGTTTAGTTATGGCTGTATTTTGAGAAATTACCACGGGAACGGGAGTTAGCGGGAAAAAACTTTTGTATGTATAAATTTAAACACGCGGACGAAGTCGCGGGCAAAAGCTAGTATACACATAAAGAGCGTACAATTAAAATGTTATGGGTTTAATTCCCAGTAATAACATATAAAATAATAATCTGGGCTGGTTTGGATGATTTTGCAAGCATAATCCGTATTAATCAGGCTAAAATGCAGATAATCCGGCGGTTAGGGAGTCGATTCCCGGTCGATAAAACTTTTATTTTTCAAAATTAAAGTTAATTAGCTTTATTAGAACTTAATTATTTAATTTAATTAGAACTATTTATTTAGTTACATCTATCATTTATATAATAAACATGTGAACTTAATTTTATAGTAGCACAGCATAGTGGCCTTCCGTCATCTGATGGAAAGCCCAAGTCGCTGCGGCAACAAACAAGTAACCAAGACAACTTTTCAAATGCTACCCCCATGCTGGCCTATAGGATTATTCTCGCTTTATCAAAAGAAAACCGAAATTACATTTATATGTATACCCTTGGACGTTTTTTTGCTATTGCTAAAAATTGTGAGTTATCTCTTCAATTTATTGCCGAAGTAGGAAAACATTTGACAGTTCAGAGCCATTATTTAGCAGATTCATTAAGCTCCGACACCGGAGCTGAGAGCATTTTGATACGATTTCAAATGCGTATTAGAGCAATCATTTCGTCGTTTTATTTGATTTTGACCTCAAAATGTTTTGCGTCTGAAATTAAAGAAATGTAAGGAAGTAAAAATAATAAACGTATCTTATTTCTTATGAAATATAGAATGTTCTGTCTGCTAATTCTCACTTATAGGAAGTAATTTCATCGTGAGGTATTGAGTACCCAAAAGTTGCTTGGAAGAGATCACTCATAGCGTTACGACCGCCTAAATTGCACGACAATTATTATAAAGACGGAATTGTTTAATTTGATTCCTTTCCTGTCCTTTTTTATCATCTGACGAGCAGGGATACGGCAAATAGGCACATTATAAATGGTGCAAGTTCCTAAGACTCGCACAGCGCGTTTCACCTCTTTCATAGTGCGAACTTCCACCGCACTTCCACCTTCATAGTGCGAACGGCTAAAAACTATGGCACTCTTTGCCGGGCTCCTTGTTCCCTGAGAGATATAATCTTCCGATGTTCAAGGCGAGAGTGAACCGTTTTTTGCTGGGTGAGCGCGTTCCATTGCTCATCTGCTGCCTCTTGCATAGAAAAAAAATATTTTGTCTACTAGTTCTAAGTAATATTTTGGTGTGCAATAAGTAGATATGTACGTCTACACCTTAATTTGTTTGTAGTCAACGTTCACCTTTCAAATAGATAGATAGATAGATATTCTTTATTGCACAAACATGAACATTTACAGGAAAGAGTATACAAACATATCGTAGGTACAATGTAGGCGGTCTTATCGCTGGGAGCGATCTCTTCCAGACAACCTTCAGGTAGAGGACAATTGCTAAAGAAAAGGGAAGGCAGTCAAATGTTGTTTGTTTAGCCAAACGCGCTGTTCGGAATACTGTAATAACAAGCATTAGTCAGCATGTTGTTAGTTCTTTGCGGCTTATTGTGAAGGTAATGCAGGCAGGGATAAGTGATGCGAATGTGTTAGTTTTTTTTTGAAAATCATTTAGGAATTAATTGATTCTAAAACTTCATCTAGATATTGGTTACTTTTATATCTTTCCTTTTTATGTGCAAATAACTAATTCCACGCGTACAAAGTCACAGGCAACCGCTAGTTCATCAATATATTTTCCAATTTGACACACAACAGCACCAGAAATTCCATTGAAAACATATTTAAAATAACTGAGAATTCTCTTATCACAAAACGCTAATCACAGAGCGGGTAAATAACTAAAATATTTTACCGATAAACACTTTTTAGAAGCGGACTGAATCGATTCGCGCCGGCACGCTACGGTTCGTCACGAAATACTCCGATTTCGTATTATTTTCCGTAGCAAAGTGAATAGAGAACGAACGTTGCCTTTTGTTCGCTTCTCGCGTGGCTGGCGATTAACTGGGCCAACATGTTTTAGAGAACATACACTTACACTAGAACAAGCTGCAGGCCCCAGCTCTGTCCGAGTAAATCCTTACTTCCTTACTAATATTATAAATGGGAAAGTGTGTCTGTTTGTCTTTCTTTCACTGCAAAACGGAGCGACGAATTGACGTGATTTTTTAAGTGGAAATAGTTGAAGGGATGGAGAGTAGCATAGGCTACCTTTTTCCCCTTTCTAACCCCCTCACTTCCCAAAAATGGGGGGCAACGCGGGCGAAGCCGCGGGCACAGCTAGTGTTCTTATAAATTATAGCCACGTGTTTGCAAAACGATCATACAACCAATATGTATGATTCAAACCCTGCAAAATCCGTTCAGTAATTTTTGCGTGAAAGAGTACTATACATCCATCCAAACTTTCAACAGCATCATCACCAGCCTAACGCAGTTCACTGCTAGACATAGGCCTCTCCAGTTATTCGTCATTCTGGGCAAAAATCTCGAGGCTTAACACATAATCGCCCCGTTGGGCAGGAGGGTTAGCGATCGCAAGGCGTAGCTCCTCGCTCCGTTGACACTGCTCCCCGTATTTAGCAACGCCTTCAATCGTGATGATTATACCGCCATCAGTCGGTTGCCACAGCCTCGTTTGTTATTCGACAGGAATCAGGATGCACCACGGAGGGTGGTTTGGAGCGAAAAGATGATGATGGGTCGCTCCCATACGTCCTATATTAGTTCAGTTTTATAGTCATTTTTATATACGAGTATATGGCGGGTTGGCGATCGCAGATAAATGAACAGAGTGAACGTGAATAATAAAAGACCCAAATTCTAAATGCCAAAAAAAATGGCATATAGATAGTATTCGGAGTAAATGTAATATCAAACTAACGATACCAGTTGATGAAAGCCCATAAGGGCGTTGGTGCAATTGGTCCATATTTACAACTGTTTACTACGTCGCTGGCATCAGATCGATACCGTTCGCACGCGATGTTCCCCATAAAACACCCTAATTTCGTATTATTTCCTATGGAAAAAAACTTTCACACTTACGCACCCGTAATTCTGTACATTTGGATGTCAAAGGGATTTACGCAAGGTCGGCATCGGGGGAAATTAGGCCAACGCCCCGAGACGGAACCGTGGTGAATAATTTAGTAGCTTCGATGATCGAAAAAAATGATTAATAAATATGTTTTTAGGAGTTTTTTTTTATATAGTGGCTCGACATAATGGCTTCCCTACGCCTGATGGAAAGCGAAAGTGAAGCCTAAGTCGCTGTGACAACGGGCAAGTAACTGGTTAGTTACCTGTCAGTTGCCACCGCCATGCCGGCCCAACCCTTACCCCCCACGAGCTCTGGAAACCCTACTCACCGGCAGAAACACGACCCAGAGGTCATTTCACTGCGGTATTCTATAGGGTGGAAGTCCTTCCCCGGACGGGCGGCTCAATCCGAGCGAAGATTCGCTATGCCCTACCTCTCTTTGTTTGAGTTGCTTGCATAGGACTTTGTAATGTAGGTACTCGATCTATTAAGCATGATGACTATTTTTTTGTTTTGGATTAGGTAATATTGATGCATCAACCAATTATAGAAACATTGGTGAAAGAATTACTTGGCTTGTTTAAAAATTCCCCGAGCTATCACAATTTCAAAATCACAAATATGAACTCGCCCAAAAACGCTTCATGCAAACTGATACGAAGGCGTGACGTCACGACTTCGGATTGCATAGTGTATTGTATGCCTCGTTTAAGAAGCTTGTTCGATGTCTATATTAATTAGTGCGTTTATGTTATGGGTTTTATTTTATTTTATTTATTTCATACCAAAATATGTTTTAATTAATGTACCTTAAACAACCAACTTTTGATTAATTTTACACTTTTGAAATTGACTTTCCCGATTTTATAAAACGATGAACTTTGAAGGCCTATCGCGCTCTCATTTTGCAAAATATTTTTGTTGTGATTTCTCAAATAAGTCCGATTTTAATGGTTCTTTCTGGAAGCTAACAAATAACATAGAAAATTAAACACAGTGAGATGTCTAAGTATGTTTAATTTTCTATGTTGTATGTACCCTATTTTAAGCAGTTTTTTTAAAGGACTATGATGATAGCCAAGGCATGATTTTATGAAACAGTGCTAAAACCGAGGCTGCTTAACTATATTGTAAATCGTATAGGCTCCCACAATACGGATATTTTCCAGTGTGGGCACCAGGGAACCTTCTTAAAAGACGAGGCACACAACAAGATAGACGTATTATACGCCCCCCCCGCTCGCGCGTCATCAAGTGCAGTCGTGTTTATTTGTGCTCCTCTGTTTTTATTTCCAAAGTACGGCAAATTTTAAAAAATTCAAAACCACACTTATACCAGTCTGTAAACAAAACAATCACCTACAAACTGTGCTAATTTTCTACAAAAATGCGAACGTTTCTACAGTGAAAACAAGTGAATTATAATTTGAAAAAACGCAAATCAATAAACAGTGCGGTGTCAGTGTCCTCTAAAATCGAAAAGGTCACCGACTCCACGAACTCGCACTACAAAGCGTACACCTAACAACTGGTCAACTTTTTTCATCGGTTAAGTAGCGAGCTCCGTGGACGAACGGTTCAGACGACGCGCCTAACGTTGGTGGTGTGAGTTCGATCCCCGCATCGGAACATCTTTTTGTGGGCTTTACAAGACGAAAACAACCACAGTATCTTGAAACAAATAAGCGAGTGCACATTGTACTCGTAAAATAAAAAACAAATACATCAAATTATAACCGGACTAAAGTGACAGGCGCTTCGTTAGAGTACCCAACGAACATTGGTTGACGTTCTAGTACTGACTTTGATTACTTACTCACAATAAATAATAATATGCCCCGTACTCAACGTACACCGCCAGCGGACCCACAAAAACTCGATAGCCAGCCGCACTACGGGGCTGACCCAGCTATAAATAACTACAACTTTGAAACATCGAGCTGCGATGAACAGGAATCTCTAACCAACATTACCAAACGGCTAAAGCGTAAACTGTTAGATACCCCAGGAAGCTCAGATTCGCAAGTTGAGAATAAGATAGACGAACTTCGCACATATCAAGAAAACAAATTTGATTTGCTTACAAATGCCATTACGACGCTGATTGAACAAAATAGCAGTATCAAAAAATCCATAGAATTTATGTCAGCCCAATACGATACCCTTGTAAACAAAGTAGATAATCTCGAGAAGGAAAACTCAAACTATAAAACGCAAATACAAACGCTAGAGAGAAAATTGGAATCATTAGAGAAGGTTTCCGCATCTTCGTCTATTGAAATAAGAAATATTCCCTGCTTTGAAAAAGAAAATAAACAAATCCTCTCCACTACTGTCAAGAATATAACATCGACCTTAGGGCTTGAACCACCCGTATCAAATCTCGAAATACGGGATATATACCGAAACAAGTCGAACTCGGTAGTGGTGGATTTCACGACCACTATTACAAAGGAAGCTATTATAGCCAAATATAAGACCTACAATAACACAAATAGAGAAAAAAAGGAGGCTCCACTAAATTCACTTCAACTTCAACTCCCGGGATCAAATAAGCCTATCTACATATCAGATCGACTGACATCAAAAACCCGATATATATTTTACTTGGCAAGGGAGGCAGTTAAGAACAAAAAATTGGTAGCAGCCTGGACCACGCACGGAAAAGTGTTTGTGAAAAGGGAAGAAGGAAAACCTCCCACTCGTATCGACAGTGAAGCCGATCTACAACAATTAAATCTAACATAAAAAAAAAATAAAAAATAAAAAGTTGCCTGTTTTTTAAATAGTGTAAACTAATCAAAATATTGTATAATCTCGTGTAGCGTTTTTGTGAATAATTTTGTATATGAAAAGTTTTGCATGTTTGTCGATATAGTTGTACTTTTATAAACAAATAACAATCTTCTTTATAATTTTTGTTTATGTTAATTGAATTTTTGCATGTTACCCCGACAGTAGTTGTAGTTTCATAATTGAATAGCTATTTTCTTTGAAATTGTCACATTGAGGTGCCTGCATTGCTTTAATACTTAACTTAAATAAACTCTAAAAACTAAACAATAATTACAATCTATTTTCGCAAAATGATAAATGATACAATAAATCTTTCAAATGATTTGGATAATTTTAATATCTCAGAATGTGTAACCTGCCAGCCTGAAGAATGCAAAGCTTGGATCAATGGAAAAAATATAAAATTGAACATCTTTCATCAAAATATTCGTAGCATACAAAAAAACTTTGACGAATTGTTGCTGCTGTTAGCAAGAATTAACATCACATGTGACATAATAATTCTTTCGGAATGTTGGATCAGTGAAATTAGTTTAATGCCCCCACTGGAGGGTTATAATTGCCATAGAACTAATGATAATTACAACCAAAATGACGGTGTTGTTGTTTACATAAATAGCTCACTATCATATAAATGCGAAGAGCCTGCGTGTAGTGAAGCGAACTGTTTATCAATTAAATTAGGAAAAGAAACCGCAGTGCTGGCTATGTATAGACCAGCTGGCTTTGTAAATACTGATACTTTTAATAATTCTTTACTTTCACTCCTGGAAAGTCACAGGTCCTATAGGAATCTCATCTTGATGGGCGATATTAACATAAACCTACTTAAACCCTGTCCAGCCACAAACAGTTACCTTGAGACATTGGCTTTTATGGGATGTCTGCCTGCACACGATCGGCCCACGAGATGTGATAGCAGTTTAGATCACGTGATCCTTAGGACAAAGTTACCATCGTACACATTTGTTATTACTTCCACTCTGACAGATCACTATTCAAATCTACTATGCTTTTACGATAATGCTGTAGGGAGTCATAAATACAGCAACAATTACGTTATAACTAAAGTAGACTACAAAAACACTCTATCCGATATAGAAAATTTCAATGACAAATCAATTTTTGAGAAAATGGATTCACGTGGCTCTTTTAATAAACTACATAACTTTCTGCAACTCACCTTAGCTAAAAATACAACACATATGCAGGCAACACGAAAACAATTTCTTAAGAAGCCATGGATGACTAAAGGTCTTCTGAAATGCATCAAACACCGAGACAGATTACACCTAAAATTAAGAAAGCAGCCAGACAATGATATTCTACGCGTAACATACAACAGATATCGAAACTTCTGTACTAAACTATTAAAAAAGGTAAAACAAGGCTATGAAAGAGCACAATTAGAAGCAGCTAAGAAAAATAACAAAAAGTTATGGACTATAATTAAAAACGTATCCAAAACGAGCAAACACTCAAACCATAACTCTTACGAACTATTAAAAATTGATAATAATATATTTTCATCACTTAATGCAGTAAATTGTTATTTCTCAAATGTGGGTAGTACATTGGCAGAACAAATCCCAAAAAATGTACCAAATCCGCTTAAAAATATCCACACACCATGCGATTCTTTTGTACTTCTTGAGACCTCACCTGAGGAAGTGGAGACACTCATATCCTCTCTCAAGATAGATACAGCTCCAGGATATGACGGTATTCCAACTAAGCTTCTCAAAATGGCGAAGACCAAGCTGGCTCCTCTCTTTGCACATGTCTTTAATGATTGTTTAACGAACGGCATATTTCCCACAGCACTTAAAAAGGCTGTTATTGTACCTATACATAAGGGAGGAAGTAAGGAGCTAGTTGAAAATTACCGCCCTATCTCTCTACTTCCATCGCTTTCTAAAATACTAGAAAAACTGATTAACAGGCAACTGATCGAATACCTGGAAACAAGAAAGTTACTCTCAGAAGCACAGTTCGGTTTCCGTGCCGGCAGATCGACGTCTGATGCTATCCATGAGCTTACTGATTATGTCGCGGGGAAGATGGATGCTGGAAAAAAGTGCCTAACTATTTGGATGGACCTAGCAAAGGCTTTTGATACGGTTTCGCACTCTCACTTACTGGAAAAAATGGAAAATATGGGGATCAGGGGTACTCAACTCGATTTAATCAAAAGTTACCTAACGGATCGAACACAGTGTACTAAAATAGGAAACAACTTGAGTGTGGAAAAACCAGTGAACTGCGGCGTTCCTCAAGGTAGTATCTTGGGTCCTACGTTGTTCCTTTGCTACATAAACGAGTTGTGCGACATGAATATTGAAGGCTGCAAAATTATATCATATGCAGATGATACCAGCTTAACTTTTCATGGCAAAAATTGGGACGAAGTTTTCACTAAGGCTCAAAAGGGCTTTAATAAGGTGTGTCAATGGTTGGCTGCAAACTCTCTCTCGCTCAATGCCACTAAAACTAATTTCACCGCATATAGCTTGAGAGGTAACCACAATACCAACAGCACACATAACATTAAAGCACACAACTGCTCCTTTCCACCAACTGGCACATGTAAATGCACTGTTATAAAACAAGTACCCACTGCGAAGTATTTGGGAGTTTTGGTAGATCAAAATATGACCTTTAAAGACCATATCGCCAATCTAGTTACAAAAGTTCGAAAACTGAGTTATGTTTTTCGGAACCTAAGAGAAGTAGCAAGCAAGAAGTTAATTTTAAATGTTTATCAGTCTCTTTGTCAATCCCTCCTCACTTACTGTGTCTCGACTTGGGGAGGAGCAGCCAAGACATACATGTTGGAATTAGAGAGGGCACAACGCTTTGTCCTTAAGGTTAGTCTCTTCAAACCCATACTGTACCCAACTGTATTGCTGCATAAGGAGTCTGGTATGTTGTCAGTAAGACAATTATACATTCTTACTGCCATCCTTAAAAAACATAGAGAGATAGATAAATGTAGGGATTTGACTAAAGTAAGAACCTGTAACCAGTATGCAATATATCACTGCAAACCTTACAATACCAGTTTCATCAAACACTTTTTCAGTTATCGGGGCCCCCGATTATATAATAAGTCTAATAAAATCCTCTCACTAACCAATCTAACTGAGTTCGAATGTAGAAAAAAGGTTAACAAATGGCTAAATACCCTAAACTATGATGAGACAGAGAACCTCTTAAATTAAATAAATGAAATATTATTGTATCTATAATAAAAATATAATATAATGTATAAAAAATATTTGATAAAATTAATTATGTTCTAAATAAAATAAAATAGATTTATAATATAATAATAGTAAATTTTCCACAAAAATAAATAAATAAAAGCAATAATAATAAAAATAATGAAATAATTAATTAATTACCAACAATTAATATATGTATATAGTATAGTAAAGTATAATTTGTATTATTTGAAATGAAGGCGCCCAATGAAATAAATATTATCCAGTTTACCCTAGTTTATTAAAACTAAAAAGAGTGCAAAATCAAGATCCCTAATGTCCGGGGAGTGGCCTGGTGAACTGAAAATAGCAAGCCTAATCATAGGCTTAGTTTCAGGCACCAGTCTACCACATAACTTAATTTAAAATGCACATTTTCTACTAGTTAAGATAGTTATAAGCATGAGTTTTGTGGAAGAAAATAAATATATTTATTATTATTATTATTATTATTATTAGAAATAGTGTAAGCAAAAGAACTGTAAAGCTTCTTTTTGAAATAAAAAATTTTATTGTATGTATTTGTATATTTGTATGATTTCATCATCATTGGATAGTGGTGGAGTAAAAGACTCTCATACCTAGGAAAGTTTAAACCCCGACTGCCGATGCAGCAGTCGCCCCACGAGCTCCGGAAACCCTATCACCGGCAAAAACACGACCCGGGGGTCATTTAGCTGCGATATTCTATAGGGTAGAGGTAATTCCCCGGGCGGGCGGCTCGATACGAGCGTAGATTCGCCTACCTTTCGCGTTGATCAATAAACGCTTGTAGGTCTACCATAATCTTCCAATTCAGGTAGCCGATTGGCTCGAACAACTTGCCAAAAGTAATCTCACCAAAGCACACAGTTGCCTTAAGTTGCCGAAATTCTAATCCACATTGATGGCGGCGAAATTAGTTGGCTGACGAAGCCAATTTCGAATTAACATCGTCAAGTTGGCTTGCTCCGCTAACTGGCAGATAGCTGTGTAGGTACAGTTCTCAGCAAAAGTCGATGAACAGGTGTTTCGAAAGTAGGTAGACGTTACTGCAATGAGTTAAGAAACGATTATTATCAGCATTTTTATTGAAGATAGCTGTGCTCGCGACTTCGTCCGCGTGGAATACCTAGTTATTTTTTTTTACATTTTCCATTATTTCTTCGCTCCTAATAATTGCAGCGTGATGTTATATAGCCTAAAGCCTTCCTCGATGAATGGTCTATTCAACACAAAAAGAATTTTTCAATTCGGACCAGTAGTTCCTGAGATTAGCGCGTTCAAACAAACAAACTCTTCAGCTTTATAATATTAGTTAAGAGTTAAGTAAGATTGACCCTTGCAAAAGTGACAAATGATGACCAACACTATCAAAATAATAATAATATCATCGACATATTGGCAGGCGTTCTCAAACTTATTTTCTCTACTATTTTTAAGAAGAGCTTTCAGGATTACATCACACCACCTGATGTTCATTTGGAAATGAAATATTCAGCGTCCCCGCTGTTCGTACCTTATTTTAATGAGGGTGATATAAAGCCCTTTTTTAAAGTGAAAGGCTCCTATGGAGCGACTCATCATCTTTCCGCTCCAATGCATCCTCACTTGCCCGTGGCCGAAGCAAATGAGACCTATCCACCGACTAGTGGCGATATAACCATCATGATTGGAGGAGTAGCTGAAAATAAAACCACAGGCCGATGACGGGCAGCAGCGTGATGTAGGTGACGCTGTTGCCCGTCATCGGTCCGTGGTATTTAGCTACGGCTTCATTTTGTGATGGTTATACCGCCACCAGTCGGTTGCCAGCGCCTCGTTTGTTATTCGGCAGGATGCACCACGGGCAGGTGAGGTTGGCTTGGAGCGAAAAGATGATAGGCCGCACCCTTACATCCCTAAGAGCCGTTACGCACTGTCGACTTGTCGCTGGCGACTCAGTCTCTCGGCGACCAAAACAGAGAAAGGCGACTGACGACTAAGTGCGCAAGCCCCTATTTAAACTATAGTAAGTCACAGTCACCGGCGACTGAGTCGCCGGCGACTAGTCGACAGTGCGTAATGGCCCTCACAGAAGCACAAAGCTTGTTGTATTTCTAACCTCGACTGTACACTTATCGCCTTACATCGGAATGAAGTCCGATATTTAATGAGAATACCGTGACATTTTTCCGTATCGGGAGAATGTCAAGCGCTCAGTAAGGTCGGGGCGACTACATCGTTATTGTGTGAAGCTATTCGCTTAGATGACTGCCATAGGTTACCGGCTATCATTAATCGGAAAGGTAAATTCTTTACTGGTTTACTTGTTATTAGAAAAATCATCATCATCAGCCTGCAGACGTCCACTGCTGGACGTAGGCCTCTCCAGTTGTTTGCCACTTTGGGCTTACATCTGGAGGCTTTACACATAATCGCCACGCTGGGCAGGGCATTGGCGATCGCAGGGCGTAGCTCCTCGCTCTGGTGACGCTGCTGCCCGTCATCGCTCTGTGGTATTTAGATACTCCATCTATCGCGATGGTTATACCGCCACCAGTCGGTTTCCAGAGCCTCGTTTGTTATTCGGCAGGATGTATCACAGTCAGATGAGGCGGAGCGAAAAGATGATAGGTCGCTCTCTTACATCCTAAAAATATACAAACGAAACAATAACTTTTCAAAATTGTCTCGGTTTGTTGATGTGCCGCTGTCTGTACTTAGACAAACAAGTCTGCATCTTCAATCATACAGTAGATGTTTGCGCGACTCTCGAGCCACTGAACAAACGTCATCCAGCTACTTGAGGGAATATTGTATTATTTTTCAAAATATCTATCTGTATTCCCTTTAGTGGAGAATATTATTTGCTGGATTGAAATAACATGGATTGCTGGTATCGGGATAATGGAATAGGAACAGAAAGTGGGACGTTTTGTTATGTTGAATGTCATCATTCATGGTTTGGTAGTATATGATTGTATATTCGACTATCTCCGTGGCTCAATAAATTGGTCAATTGGGCTATGAGCCCTGCCTTCTGAACGATTAAAGTTTCGTCAGAGTAACTTCAAAAACAAACATTAGTATTTTGAGGATTAATTTTTGTATGTTCCGTCTCTGGGTATATCCTACTAATCCTACTAATATTATAAACGCGAAAGTTTGTTTGGATAGATGAATGGATAGATGGATGGATGGATGTTTGTTCCACTTTCACGCAAAAACTACTGAACGGATTTTAATGAAACTTTACAGGAATATAGTTTGTTCATCAGATTAACACATAGGCTATGTTTTATACGAATATTCACGCGGGCAGAGCCGCGGGCAGCAGCTAGTATGATATATTTTTGATATCTTCGTTGTTTTGATAACAATAACATAGGTAAGTATTTAAGCTTAAGCTCTTAAGTAATAACATAAGTAAGTACTTACACATAGGACCGGAGCAATGTCATCTTGTCTGATAATTATTTATATTGATTTGTATTTTAGCATTCTAAAGTTCTGCAGTTAAATCAGCCTATCAAGTAAAAATTATGCTTATAAAAGCTTAGAAAATGTATAATAATACTCGTATACTACTGATTGTCGCTTTAATTTTCATGCGTTACTATAAGATAAGTACTAACAGCAGCTCACAAAGAAATACTACAATAGATAAGTTTCACAAAAATACCGCGCCTCATTAAATTTCATGACTGCCTTCCGAAACATCTGCTAATTCACTGGCCTTTATGGCTCGCCGTCCGCGGACATCTGACCACAGTGCGCATAGCAACAGTGAAGTAATGTAAACATTAAGTATATTTAGGTCACGTAGTTTATGATACTCTTTTGGCTATTTTTGCCGAAGATAATATTGAGTCCAAGACATTACTTACTATTCTAATCATTATCATCAGCCGTTCAATCAGCAATCGTTCACTGTTGGATAATTGTCATTTGGGGGTTTTTTTTTATAGTGGCTCGACATAATGGCTTCCCTACGCTTGATGGAATGCGAAAGAGAGGCCCAAGTCGCTGTGATAACTGGCAAGTAACTGGTCAGTTACCTGTCAGTTGCCACTGCCATGCCGGCCCAACCCTAACCCACCACGAGCTCCGAACACCCTACTCACCAGCAGAAACACGACCCGAAGGTCATTTGGCTGCGGTATTTTATAGGGTGGAGGTCCTTCCCCGGACGGGCAGCTCAATTCGAGCGAAGATTCGCTATGCCCTACCTCTCTTCCTTACAAGAATGTAGGTAAGTTGGGGTTATGTTTGGTTGTGGTGGTTGCTTATGTTGCGTTTTGGCAACTGTTTAAGATCATCAGCCTATTGCAGTCCATTGCTGGACATAGGCGCCTCCAGTTGTTTCGCCACTTTAGTTGAACGTTTGGAGGGTTTATCGCCACGTTGGGCAGATAATCTTGTACTTCATACTTTGTACTTTAATATATTTCTCCATTCTGCCCATTACCCTATTTCTATGGACTAAAGGCGCAGACGTCCCTTATAACATACATAGCTAGCGAAATCTAGTGCCCGATAGCTAAACTACATAAGAAGGTGAGACCAGTAGTTCTGCTTCTAGCCGCCATACGGAAATAAGAAAGGGGCGTCCCCCCGTGCCCCCCCCGTTTTTGCCACGCACAGTTCCTATGAAAATATTGGTTATGGCATCTCCTCTTTGTATTTGCTTCGTGAACAGCCCTGATCTGTCCACTGCTTAACGTTGGCCTTCTTTAATTCGCGCATTTTTCTTCGTACAAGTGCCTCACTGCCATCGAGCTCACTGCGCCACCATGATCTATCGCGAATCAAACAAAGCCCCGTTGAGGGCAAAGCCGCAAATTGAATCCATTGTTGGGGCGCAGCGCTCATCATTGTTGCTGGAAGTATTGAACGAGCCAGGGGAAAACAACAGTCACCTGGGCAGAACTTACGTAACATTATTGTAGAACATTCACTTTAAGTTTTTTTTTATGGTAGGTCGATATAATGGCTTCCTTATGCCTGATGGAAAGCGAAAGAGAAGCCTAAGGTTAAAGGTAAGAAGTTACTTGCCACTTGTCATCGTAACAACGGGCAAGTAGCTGGTCAGTTACCTGTCAGTTGCCACCGCCATGCCGGCCCAATCCTAACCCCCCACGAGTTCCGGAAATCTTACTCACTGGCCGAAACACTACTCGGAAGTCATTTGGCTGCGGTATTAAGGGCCTGAGGTTTGATCTATTTTTATTTATTCTTGTACCATGCAATTTAAACATTGAATGGCCTGGAGGCTCAATGAGGGTTTTTTGTCATTTTTCGCATTGTCAGAGTGTTTTGACATGATATTGACATTTACATAGCAACTGCAATGGCTACATAACTGCCATCTATCGGGATATTTCATTTTGGCCCCTGCGTCCTAAACCAAAGGCTGTAGGTTCGATTACACAGATTACCCCCAATAGATACCGCATGTTCGGCATTTTGCTTTGAGTTTCGCGAGTCAATTTCAGGTGGTATGGAAGGGTGTGCGGGGGACGTAACTCATTTCTCAAGTGATGTACATTTGTATTGTGCAATGTCGATAATTTTATCGAAAAATTACCAATCAGGTATATTAGACTAGATTATGTCTGTATCACCTTTTCAGTATTTTGTGCAATACTGGATATTTATCTATGTATGTATATAAATATATGTTTATATATGTCACCGGAAAATAGCAAGAATCGTAAGTTGATCAATTTCCTAGGTAGTTGATTATCTTTCGGAATATAACAAACGGTAGTGGAAATGTATTATTTAACGCAATGGATTTCAGTTAGTTAATCAACTTACGGTAGCCTGACAGTCATTTAATAATTTACGATTTTGACACAAGTAAAATCGTCCTCAAATGGGCCAATCGTTGCTCAATGTACTATTTAACGGTGCACTATTACCCGTAACTTAATACACTGTTCCCTGATTGGTTGCCGGGATAACGCCACGTGAGCCATTGAACCAATCAACGTTCACCTCACCTTCGTCGGATGATTTTACGGCAAGATCCCGTAAAATGATCAATTTACTAAAATACATACGTTAAATAATACATTTCAACTGCCGTTTTGACATTATAAGTATATTCAAATGAGTATAGTTATAAATATGGTTAGGTGAAGTAATCACAGCAGTTTTCATTTACTCGTCTTCTATCCTTCATACATTGAAAACTATCCTATGTAAATGTCTCTAACAGCAGGGTGCGGCATTTGTCCATTTTAATGTTCTCTCAGGACACTTTGGAAATCTAAAGTAGAAACACTAAAATTTTTCTCATCTTGCATTATCGATATACTTGAAAGTAATACATTGTAACACTATTGTCAAACGTATCTATGCTAGAAAGGGATAAAAATAGTGAAATTGGTAATGAAAGAAAGGGATCATGAAAAAAGACATCAACGCGAGCTAACATCTGTCAAATATTTTCCATCGTAACTTGAGCTCCGGCGCCAAGGAGTTCAATACTAAGATTCATACGTTTATGTTCTACAAACTATTAAAAGTGTCTCCGATACACACGGGTCTGACTTCTGGTCAGTACTGACCGTGGTACTGACGCACTTTAAGCGCATGCGTATTTCGCGCCTGCATTGCATTGATGTATTACCTCTCGCGCGATATCTTACGTGCGGTATCTATTGGAGATATCTGTGTTCGATTAGCATGAATTCTTCAGCCTGAATACGGATTTTTAATGAAAGTGACACTAGATAAATCAAAATAAAAGAAAACAAAATGGCGGATTCTTGGCCCCAATTCACATGTTTGGCTACTTACATGTAGAAAGATTTTTGGCTTAGAGGATGCATACGCCCAGCAGTGGACATCTTCAAGCTGATGATAATGATGATACAAAGTTACTTTTTTTTTTTCTTCGTACAAGTGCCTCACTGCCATCGAGCTCACTGCGCCACCATGATCTATCGCGAATCAAACAAAGCCCCGTTGAGGGCAAAGCCGCAAATTGAATCCATTGTTGGGGCGCAGCGCTCATCATTGTTGCTGGAAGTATTGAACGAGCCAGGGGAAAACAACAGTCACCTGGGCAGAACTTACGTAACATTATTGTAGAACATTCACTTTAAGTTTTTTTTTATGGTAGGTCGATATAATGGCTTCCTTATGCCTGATGGAAAGCGAAAGAGAAGCCTAAGGTTAAAGGTAAGAAGTTACTTGCCACTTGTTATCGTAACAACGGGCAAGTAGCTGGTCAGTTACCTGTCAGTTGCCACCGCCATGCCGGCCCAATCCTAACCCCCCACGAGTTCCGGAAATCTTACTCACTGGCCGAAACACTACTCGGAAGTCATTTGGCTGCGGTATTAAGGGCCTGAGGTTTGATCTATTTTTATTTATTCTTGTACCATGCAATTTAAACATTGAATGGCCTGGAGGCTCAATGAGGGTTTTTTGTCATTTTTCGCATTGTCAGAGTGTTTTGACATGATATTGACATTTACATAGCAACTGCAATGGCTACATAACTGCCATCTATCGGGATATTTCATTTTGGCCCCTGCGTCCTAAACCAAAGGCTGTAGGTTCGATTAGCATGAATTCTTCAGCCTGAATACGGATTTTTAATGAAAGTGACACTAGATAAATCAAAATAAAAGAAAACAAAATGGCGGATTCTTGGCCCCAATTCACATGTTTGGCTACTTACATGTAGAAAGATTTTTGGCTTAGAGGATGCATACGCCCAGCAGTGGACATCTTCAAGCTGATGATAATGATGATACAAAGTTACTTTTAAGTTAAATTTGATTCAATTAAGTTTCACTATCCTCTCTTGTCCAGTTCACCTAATTAACAAAACTTATCAAACCAGCTACTTAGCTGATTAGCCCTCTCATATTAGGAGGGTAGTAAAAAGTCACTCCCGCTTTTATGACCTCAGTGACCTCCCCAGACGAACAACAGCGCAACTTACAACTTTACATGCTTAAAGTGTTGGAAGTTCTAAACTCTATGAGAAGCTAAAACGAAATTTCGACATTTCTTCGAAGCTACGATAATCCGACAACACGTTACGACTTTCGTCACTTATGTAACGTATTTGTATATGGAACTTTTTTTTTACGTGTGTTTTTTCTTATAGTGGCTCGACATAATGGCTTCCCTACGCCTGATGGAAAGCGAAAGAGAAGCCCAGTCGCTGTGACAACGGGCAAGTAACTGGTCAGTTACCTGTCAGTTGCCACCGCCATGCCGGCCCAACCCTAACCCCCCACGAGCTCCGGAAGCCCTACTCACCGGCAGAAACACGACCAGGTCATTTGGCTGCGGTGTTCTAAAGGGTGGAGGTCCTTCCCCGGATGGGCGGCTCAATTAGAGCGAAGATTCCCTATGCCCTACCTCTCTTATATATGTAGTATTCGAATCATGGTTTAGGATAATAATTCGGCCTATTATTATCCCAAATTCAGTCATGAAAGTATTATTATATTTTTACGGAACTCTGTCTTAAAGGAAAAGGAAAAAACTTTGATTATAGTATCAAGTTGATGTAATTTGTTTTAGCAGAAACCTAATTAAATGCTCCGTTTGACACAATTTTAACGAGCTAAAGAAATAAAAAGATGAGAAAGGGTCTGGCGATTAGTACGCGCCAGCGATTTATATTGGGTGTAAAGGACAAAATAAATTTAAAGTTGGCGACAGTTAGAAATATTTTCTTTTAAAAATGTGTCTTTTTTAACTTTATTACAAAGGCTCTAATAATAGGGCTTCCCGTTCATATTACGAAACCTACGAACGAAGATTATTAGGCACGGCATAATAAATAAATAAATATAAATAACCCAAGACATGCCACGCTGGGCCACACAGCGCCATCTAGCCCCAAACTAAGCCGAAGCTTGTACTATGGGTACTAGACAACTGATAAACTTACTTACATACAATTTTTTTTGTAAATACATACATATTATACATAGAAAACACCCAGACATGCATACAATGTTTGTAATGTGTGGGGATCGAACCCACGACCCTTGACTCAGAAGGCAGAGGTCACTACCAATTGAGCCACCGAGCCAGTCATAATCATTAATCATTCTATCGCAGATCAGTTGTTCGCCACTTTGGACAAATATGAGGCTTTACTAATAATTCCCACACGGGGCAGGCGGATTGGCGATCGCATGGCGTTGCTCCTCGCTCCGGTGAAGCTGTTGCCCGTCATCGGCCTGTGGTTTTCAACTAAGTATGCCATCAATCGTGATAGTTATACCGCCACCAATCGGTTTCCAGAGCCTCGTTTGTTATAAAGATGCACCACGGGTGAGGGTGGCTTGGAGCGACAAGATGACTGATCGCCCCCTTATATCGCTCATAATAAAGGCGTTAGTGTAGTTATATTAGAATTTCCGTTGCCACAATTCGACGAGGAAGAAGTTATGCTCTCAAATTATAAAAGACTCACATAATTTCCCTACAGTGGGTATCATGCCTACCCTAAGCTAGTGTGATGAGGTCTCAAAATATGAGTATCAAAGCTGTTTAAATTAGTATCATAATTTAGATACTGAATCAAAAAGAGAAAATACTCATGCAAATCTTTTAAAGAAATTGCAATCTCAACATAAAAATAGAATTAAAATCCCGCAACTCAAATGTATCCCATTGTTATTCGCAACTAGCGAGGGGTGACGCGACCTCGCTGCATGTATACCAATGAGCTCTTCAGAACAGCTGTCCCAATGCTATTATCATTTATTCACTACTGAGAAAGATAAGAACGACGGAGAATGCTAATATAAATGTTACGAGTTTATCATTTAAGATTCTGAAGGAAGATTGCTTTATAGAAGAAAATAATTATCTGGCTTTGGGCTCCATGGCGCCATCTAGTTCCAAACTAAGCCGAAGCTTGAACTATGGGTACTAGATAACTGATAAACTTACTTGTTTACATACTTTTTTATGTTGATGCACACAAAGTTTGAACTTGGGTATCGAAACCGCGACCTGTGATTCAAGAGGAAATGTTCACTACCGCTGGACCAAACTGGCTATTAAATATCTGTCAGCATATCTGACGACTTTCCTCTTACTCGTACAAATCCTTAAAATGTACACTGGGTGCCAAAACAACGATAATAAAATTTTCATATTCAATTCATCGCTTAAAACAAAATAGATAGTACGTGTTTCGAGTTGGGAAAACAAGCGATTTGAAAGGTCAAGACGTGACACAACTCGGAATCGAGAAGGGTATTCTTTGAAAAAAATCGGTTAAACGCTAGTTTGATTTGTGTATAAAGGGATCCGTATGTTCAATGTAGCTGCCCCGACCGACTTCCTTGCCTTTTGATCGTTCTGTTATACATATATGTAGGCAGGTATATTGACTGGTATAGCAGAGTTATCATCATCAGCCTATCGCAGTCCACTGCTGGACATAGGCCTTTTCATTTGCTCGCCACTTAAGGCAAACATCTAGAGGATATCCCCATAATCGCCACGCTGGGCAGGCGTAGCTTCTCGCTCCGGTGACGCTGCTGATTGTCATCGGCCTGTGGTATTTAGCTACGCCTTTAATACGGATGATGACAAGGTATGAAAATGAAGAAAATAATTAGTCCGTCTCTTAGATAATAAAAAAATATAAGACCCGTATTTTTTGTTTTGTCGAAATAACAAGAAAATACTTAGATATAGCGCATTAAAGTTACGGAGTGGGGGCTAACTACATCACGTTAGAGTATATTTTGTACTCTAACGTGACGTCATGTGACATTTCAAATCAATGTATCTTCGTAAGTTTTTGAACAAGAGGCAAAATAAAAAATACGTATCCAATATTTTTCATTAATCTATCTGATGGACATTAAATTATTTTTTAGTCATCATCCCAATTGTCATGGTTATACCGCCACCAGTCGGTTGCCAGCGCCTTGTTTGTTATTCGGCAGGATGCACCACAGGTAGGGGAGGTTGGCTTGGAGTGAAATCTTGATAAGCCGCTCCCTTAAACACAACACAACACCCTTCTTAATTCCTTACCTTACTTCTTAATGAAATAAATTATATTCCCTAATTTCTCAATTAAGAATTTACTTAGTAAAGACAAATAATTTTCTATTTACGGATCTCTAAAAACGAATTAAGTTAAGCTCGCCTGACAAAGGGTGGGACGAGAGGACATTATTTCTGTAAATAGGTAAGCAAAAGTAGGGTACGTTGATTCATTTTGTAAGTTTTTCTCGCTGTGTTCGCCTACGTGAAACGAGATATCCGAGAGACAGGTCAAAAGTTAAATAAATTTTGGGAATTCACTGTCCATGTTTTTCTCAATTCGTATTAGTAAGCTAAAATGCATATATCAGTAAGCTAATTAGCTTACTAATACGAATTCAGAAACTGATTCGAACTGTTATTGAACTGTCCGAGTTTTTCTCTATTGAGAAAAAGATGGACAGTATATATAGCTAAGGATGTAAGAAAGCGACTCATCATCTTTTTCCTCCAAGCCACCCTCTCCTGCTTATAGTGCATCCTGTAACCCATAAGATAGATAGATAGATACTCTTTATTGCACAAACACAGACATTACAGGAAAACAAAATTACCACAAACAAAACATAGTACAACTTAGGTGGTCTTATCGCTTGTAGCGATCTCTTCCAGACAACGTTCAGGTAGAGGAAACCAAGTTCACAAGGGATGGGTATTCTGGTGCAAAACTATCTACTGTTAAGTTAAGTAGGTACATACATAAACATAAATATACCAAGTACTATTATATTGTATTAATACAAACATATACATACGAATTCCTATAAATAAGCTGTGGGCTGGCTATATATCTTAGAACCAATAATCATTGGGGTAAACGTGGATACCACATCTTGGCAGCCGAAGTGTAGAACATCCTCAGGCCAGGTGCAGCGCAAAATGGCTGGCAGCCCGGGAGAAGCCCGGGGTTGAGCAAAGTGGCGAATAATTGGAGAGGCTTAAGTCCAGAAGTAGACTTCGAGAGGCTGACGAACATGGTGCGAAGATCTCTACCATTAGACCGACGAGACTATCAAACCTACTAAGACATATTTTTATAGCAGCTCGACATAATGGCTTCTCTACTCCTGATGGAAAGCGAAAGGGAATGTCCCATGTCTTTGACAACGGGCAAGTAACTGGTCAGTTACCTACCTGTCATTCTGTCTGACTGTCACCACCCCCCGCGAGCTCCGGAAACCCTACTCACTGGCAAAAACACGACCCGGAGGTCATATTTTGGCTGTGGTATTCTATAAGGTGGAGGTCCTTCCCCGGACAGGCAACAGCCCGTAGGGCACAGCAAATCTTCGCTTGAATTGAGCACAACTCAAGCGAAGTTACATCTCTTAAATATTATACAATACAATTCTACATTAAAAACGTAGGAAAATAGCGTACTAAAATAAAATACAAAAAACTTTGATAATAAAAAGTATAGTTACATACTAACACAGCATCTGAAACGTAATAATATTTATGTGAAAGTAAAAAAAAGGATGAAGATAAGCCTTCCTGACAAGGGGTGGAAAGAAAGACATTATTTTTGTAAACAAGCGAAACGAAAGTAGGCCACGGTAATGCCCTTCACAGTGTATGGGATAAGCAGTAATTTAGCTAACATTTTATTAAATTCCTATAATATAAATTATAGTCTTGTTATAAACAGGATTTGTGACTATAGATAAGTATGTCGTGGCCACATCGTAGAATTTGCCCATTTCATGAAATGTTCACTGTCTATTGGCCATATCATAATGTGCCCAGTCCAGACCAATGATAAGAAATCGTTCGACGATAGGGCCAGCTAGACTGCTATTTCATGAAATCATGAAACGGTCAGTCTCAATCGATCATATCGTGGAATTATTTCATTGACTACTGGTAGAAGCGCTGTAAGCGCCAGTGTTGCCATATTAGCATATTATTTTATCTCTTAGCATATCAAAAATTTGGGTGAAACAACGAGATTTTTATAAAATTCATGTAATTTTTAAAGCGGGGGGAAGGGGGGCAACCAAAAATATACTCTTTATCACAGATCTGACAGGATCTGGTTAGGTTAGGTTAGACTTGTGACTCTTTTTTACGATATGGTCAAACGTGGGTGACCAAATCACTAAACGGTTATCGTTTAATGATTTGGTTACCATTAGTTGGCCATTTCATGAAATGATCAATTCGTCGATTTGGCCACGTCACATATACTTAATCAATTGCCACATATTAGAGTTTTGTGAGGGTGCGTTGGTTGATTCAAGTTTAAGTGTGTCATTATCTGCAAATGTTGCTATACCCTTACAGGGTCTATGTTGTATTAGTTAGTAAGTATACCTTGTATGTACATTATCTATGAACATGGTGCAATAAATATATTCTATTCTATTCTTAGCCCATTATAGCTTGGCAGTTATATATCTAGGATACTCAATTCCAATGCTCCTTAGGAAACTTCTTCACCAATCTTATTATGTAATGAATTAAAAAAGCGAAATCTGAATATCATAACGAACCTTAAGTAAGGCAATGGACTAATCTCGCCAAGAGTCCTCAGCAAGTGAGTATGAACCATCCGGTGACCCCAAAGGGACCAAATGGCCGTTACCGCTACTCACGATGTTCAAGTGGCATTATCTGGGACAACCTCTCTGACATAGTACGACAAAGGGCAGTATGACATCTCCTTGTGTGCGTTTTCACGTATGATCAAAATGATCAAAAACTTATTCTCAATCGCATTCTTCACTCATTCATCTATATAGCTATAGCATCTATATCATAGAAACATGTTAATCAAAATCAAAATCAAAACATGTACGGTTTATCCATAGACTTACCTAAAATAAGCACTTATGAATCGTCAAGTTAAAAATATAAAAGTAATGTAAGAATGTGATTGTGAATAAAAGCAATTTAAAAGAAGCTATCGCCGTGTTCGGAAAGTAGATTTCTACCGAGAAGAAACGGCAAGAAACTCGAGTAAAAATTAATAAAAAAAAAAGTTACTCTTAACTCATTATGTGTTATATCAAATTTTGACACTATCTCGACTTAAGCGCTACCTTTGAATTGTGTTCACCTAGTATATTGTTGTCAGAGGATCTAGATGTTCTGGGTGACGTTATCTTCTAATTTGAGACCAGTATGTTTGGAGTGTCTGTACTCTGTAGTTGTCTGGTAGGTACAATGAACTACTTATTCTAGCGCAATTACTTAATTACTTATAATAACCAATTACTGGGTCTTCCCCTCCCCTGATGGAAAGCTTAAGAGAAGCCCAAGTCGCGGCGGCAAACTAAAGACCAAGTAACCAAATTCTATTCCTCCACCATGTCTGCGAGATAACTATAGCTATACATAAATCTCATTATTATGAGCAACATCCACTGCTAGACAAAGGCTTGTTATTTTAGTCATTACGCTTGGTAGGCGAGTTGGTGATTGCAGAAAATTTTCTTGTATCCAGGTAAAGCCTTTGGCCCGTTTTCTGGTATTTCCTTCGTCGTCTTCTACGACACCTACGTGACACCGCCCCACAGTTATAGTAATCATGGATAATTTCATTTTCCCTACTGCTCAGATACTTTACTGTGTACATCGCACAATTCATTAGGGTAAAGGGATAAATTAATTAGATTAGGCATTGATGGGGTAAAAAAACCTTTGAGATGGGTGTAACATTAAGAGAACGATTGCGTTTTTTTTAAGATTAATTACATGGGCCGTTAATTTGTGTTTGACGTCACACTTCACAGTTTAAAATCTACTGCGACTACCAACCCACTTGCTAAGCATAGTACTTACTCTGTTGGGTCAGCGACCCGTAGCCTCCGACACAACAAGACGCCATTCTTCCCTATCTTGAGCCAGCTCTGACCAGTTGCCGATCTGTAGCCCAAGCAGGTCCTTCTCCACCTCTTCCTTCCAGCGGTACCTGGGACGCCCAACCGGGCGTCGTCCGCTTGGCCATCCCATGTAAGCTCGCTTGACTGCCCGATCCGCCTCCATCCTCTCCACATGTCCAAACCAACGGAGTCTGGCAGATTTGACTTCACCGATGATGTAGGGCTCAGACACCAAAGCATAGTGACTAAGGCAAATCTTCTAAATTCATCATCAGCCTATTGCAGTCCACTGCCTCTCTAGTTGTTCGCCACTTAGGGCAAATATCTGGAGGATATACCCATAATCGCCACGCTGGGCAGGTGGGTTGGCGATCTTCTCGCTCCGGTGACGCTGCTGCCCGTCATCGGTCTATGGTATTTAGCTACGTCTTCAATTTTAATGGTTATACCGCCACCAATCGATTGCCAGCGCCCCGTTTGTTATTTGGCAGGATGCACCACGGCAGGTGAGGTTGGAATGGAGCGAAAAGATGATAGGTCGCTCCCTTACATCCCTCCTTTCAATTGATAATTGTTATTGGAGGCCTATGTCCAGCAGTGGAAGTTTGCAGTTCGATGACGATGATTGGCAGAAATGTACCTCATAAAGAGCCTGGTAGCAATTATTTAAAAAAAAAAATAGAACGTTTATTTCCATTTCTGTCTCTAGTCTGTATTAAAGATTCCTGTATCTCCTCATTCTGATTCCTCCATCGACTATGCCAATAATAACAGTATTGTTAATCAAACGCATTTTTAAGCTGGAATTCAAGGAAAGCCTTTCGCCGAGTTTCACGTTAATCCCAAAACGACTTAACGAGCGAACATTCCATGTCAGTGACCAAAAACCTTATCTGGAAACCGACTCATGAATAAGTAATACCGATTTCTCAGTACATTTGCTGGCATTTCAGCCGGATAAGGGCCGCGAAGGATGAAAGGACTGGAGAAGGAACGTTGCGGTGTAATTAATCTTTAGGAAGCTAAGTTAACGCTTATTATAGTCGGTTCACAATAAGTAAACAGTCTTAGGTATGCCATGTATTATAATAACGGGATTCTGTTTTTTTTTTATAGTGGCTCGACATAATGGCTTTCCTACGCCTGATGGAAAGCGAAAGAAAGCCCAAGTCGATGTGACAACTGGCAAGTAACTGGTCAGTCCGGGGAAGGACCTCCACCCTATAGAATACCGCAGCCAAATGACCTCTGGGTCGTGTTTTTGCCGGTGAGTAGGGTTTATGTAGCTCGTAGGGGGTTGGGTTGGGCCGGCATAGAGGTGGCAACTGACAGTTGACGACTAGTTACTTGCCAGTGGTTACAGCGACTTGGGCTGCTCTTTCGCTTTCCATCAGGCGTAGGGAGGCCACTATGTCTAGCTACTATAAAAAAAAAACGTCCACTGCTGGACATAGGCATCATTGTCAACCCAAAAAGAAACTTGTCGTGCCTATTGTTTGGCACATTTTAATGTCGACGTCACATTTCCAATTTCAAACATAAAAAGAACAACACGGCTTGTCCCTTAGTTAAAACCGTCCTGCGCAAATGAGACCCCGGAACTTGCCGAGTAAAGACGTCCACACAAACTTATGTTAAACATTATCCGCTCGGCGAAGCCGTAAAAAGCTCAACATTTAGTCGACACTACGTTTTATTGCGGGGTAGTAAAATCGACAGACCAGGACTTTTTTATTTGCTGTTAGGGTCTTATAGTGAAATGAGTTTAGAGGTCTGAGACATTATGCATTGCGGAAGTAAAGAACCGTGCAATCAGCATTCTTACTAAAAGTGCGGTGTCGTATATATCTGACGAGCCAGAAGGCGTTGGAACTGAATCTTCGTAGGTAACTTTTAAATATACACGCTAGCTCAGCGATCCGAATTGGATCTTGGCCTCTAGTCTGCTCTATTTGAGTGTTCCGTGCCGGCCGCTTGTCATCTGCGGCTGGCCAGGGCAGGCAGGGATGCGGCCGTATGCTTGGCGCTACCCGTGCCGTGTCCTTGCAAATTCTTGCCCACTGGCGACACAAGGGGGTTTAGTGGTTATGGCTTCTCATTTCGGGAGGTGTGGGTCTTACACTCATGAAGGTACCTAATGCATTTTCCTCTCGAAAAAAAAGGTATACGCTCTTGGCTGAACGGTCTGGCTCCATTATTTCAACGTGAGCGAGCCAGCGTAGTCTAGCTGACTGTCTCACTGATGTTTGGCACATTATGTTTAAATAAATACAATCAAATATAAATGGAACATCTATAGAATACCGCAGCCAAATGACCTCCGGGTCGTGTTTCTGCCGGTGAGTAGGGTTTCTGGAGCTCGTGGGGGGTTAGGGTTTGGCCGGCAAGGCAGTGGCAACTGACAGGTAACTGACCAGTTACCAGTTACCGCTTTCCATCAGGCGTAGGGAAGTAATTATGTCGAGCTACTATAAAAAAAAATGGACCTCGCGATATTCTAAGAATAATAATCTTATAAAAATAATACGAGTACTACACTTACTATCAGGTGACTTTCCGGCCCGTTTGCCCCCTCTGTCATAAAAAGTCTGTATATAGGTTAAAGCTATCTGCCAGGTGATTCAAACAATAACATTTCATTTATATCTGCTTTCTCTGCAATCAAAGGCTTACCTAAGTATAAACTTAATTTCATTATCTTCCCAGTCAGCTTGAAACAACCGGGACTCAGTCAATTTCCTGAGCTCAACTCTGAAGGCGGTGTAGGGTGACCAATCATTATGCTAAAGCTAAGACATTTCCTACAGTTGATTACCTATTGAATGACTTTGTAGGCGTAAGCCTGCAAAGTTTAAAAAATGTTGACTTGGCGTTTTTCTCAATGATAAGACCACATATATATATGCCTGAGCGTCCATTCGGACGTCAACGGCCTTAACCACTACAAATATAAATAATTAATCCAAGACATGCCACGCTGGGCCTCACATCGCCATCTAGTCCCAAACTTAGTCGAAGCTTGTACTATAGGTAGGTAGGTACTAGACAACTGATAAACTTACTTAGATACTTTTTTTAGAGACCAATTCGAACACACATGTTCATTAAATTAAAGGAAAGTAGTGACTATGCCATCGTTTTTCTCTCCTCCCCTTTGATTGGAAGTCCCAAAATGGCTTACTGACTAATTGGCGCGCCTAGCAGTTGCAAAGTTATTGACGGGTGAAGAGCAGACGCCAAGGCAGCCTTTGAGCCGCACAAACACATAGCCTTAATCGACTGCCGACCTGACGAAGTGAACTGGCGAATTGTAGAAGAAGCATGATATACCTCATGAGAATCTAAGGAAGTGACCTATCATCTTTTCGTTATAACGCACGTGGTGCATCCTGCAGACTAACAAACGAGACTCTAGCATCCGACTGGTGGCAGTATAACCAATAAAAATTGAAGGCGTAACTAAATACTACAGGCCGATGACGGGCAGCAGCGTCACCGGAGCGAGGAGCTACGCCTTAGGCTGGTGATGATGATGATGATGAAAATTTGGATGGGTGGATGGATGATCACCGAGTGCGAGGAGCTACGCCCTGTGATCCCCAAACCCGCCTGCCCGTTATGAGTAAAGCCTCTAAGTCAATCACTTTTTTTTTTATTTAGAGGGGAATGCATTAGGCACCTTCATGCCGTCTCCGGGGGGAGGCGGCATTGTGTGTGGGACTCACACCTCCCATAATGGAAAGGCATACCCACTAAATCCCCCTGTGTCGCCAGTGGGCAGAAAGTTGCAGGGACACGGGGAGCGCCGAAGCATATGGCCACATCCCTGTCTGCCCTGGCCAGCCGCAGATGATAAGCGGCCGGCACTCCTGGTCCGGGGAGGGCAAATACCCCTGCCCTCGGATCCGGGGAGCAATAGAGTGCTCTCCGGGCGGACCTCGTGCAACGTTGTGCCTGCACCCACCACACCGTTACGCCCCTCTAAGTCAATCTTACAACACAAACGGGGCTTAAACTTACAACTTCTCCGCTAGGAGCATAGTGTTCTTACGCGTTATTCCTATCACCATTTCCTGATGAACATAATCCAGCGAGTACTTAGTTTGCCAGCGTTTGACTACAGATAAAGCTTAGCCATTAATTATACAGCCCATACATTACTTAATTATGTAGGCAGCATAATTTAAACGGCTAAGTTACTGCTTATCTCGCCTTAAAAAAACATTTCAACAACGAAAAAAGCATTAAAAATCAAACGTTTTAACAAATTCGCGTCCCCTTTTCCAAAACACTTAACAGAATTACGAAGGAATCTGTAACTTTGAATAAAATTGGCTTATTGTTAAACAGGGCCTTTCGACGGTCACACGCTCAACATAATCGACTTTCGTTGTTGGCGATTTGAATTTCAAAATAGCTCAGATAATGTTGCGGTTGGTCGGTGTACTGTCTATTGGTACAAGCGATATGTGAAGCTTGGAAACTTTCAGGGCGCGTATAAAGTTTGTCATCCTGGTGAAAGAGTGCCCACTCTTTCACCAGGATGACAAACTTTAGATTCTGCGTTACCGGGTCTAGCTGTTACCAGGGTTCGCCGCAGAGGCACTTTTCATGCATAGGCGTAGTACAAAATATATTATGTCATGGCCTTCTTAAAACCTTGTTCATCATCTTCATCATCAGATCGTAAGATAGCCACTTAGGGCAATCATCTGGTGGATATACCCACAATCGCCACGCTGGGCAGGAGGGTTGGCGATCACATTGCGTTGCTTCTTGCTCCGGTGACGCTGTTGCCCATCATCGCTCTGTGGTATTTAGCTACGCTTTCAATTATGGTGGTTATACCGCCACCAGTCGCTTCGAACGAGGCGCTGGCAACCCCTCGTTTTTTGTTCGGCAGAATGCACCACGGGCAGATGAGATTGGCTTGGAGCGAAAAGATGATAGGCCGTGCCCTTACATCCCTTTAAACATGGTTGAAGAGTGCTCCTTCGTCTAGATTGGCAGCGGTATGGCTGTGCCCCCGGAATGTGCCGATGTCCATGGGCAACGATTACTGTTTAACATCAGACAAGCTGCGTCAGGTGAAACTCTACAACAAAGCATGAGCAAAGCATCGCTTCTGTATCTGTTTAGGATCGCTTAGCGCTCTCCAAGTAGAAAGACCTCTTTACATACAATGTAGACGGCGATTTAAATATCAGCGGGCCGCCATAATGTTGTCGTTTTTAAACTAAACATAGACCACAATCATTATCGTGGAATTTACAATAACATTTACATTAGAAATAGGAGCTTTAAGTAAAACAGCGTACATATTATTTTATATTCGCAGAAAACCAGCGTCACAGCGCTTAGCGGCACCGCGACATATGCTGAGCGGAGACCTTTTAGGTACTTATTGACTCATCTGGGTTGTCTAGGAGACGTAGTTATCGTCTGGTAATCATCCTTAGATAAATAAAATACCCTTGACTAATAAGTAACTAACCCATGACATAATGGGCGTACCCAGGTTCCGGGCAGGTAGAGGGCAAATTAGATTTTTTTTAATTTTTATTGACTAAAGTAGATACATACCTACCCAGTGGCGGATTAAGAGTATTCGAGGCCCTAAGCATCGAGCCTGTGTAGGCCCTCTATTGTTTAAATGGAAATGGAAGGAATGGAATTGTAGGTTATTACAAAGTAAAAATAAAGTGCAAAAGACATCGAACCTTTTTGTATGAAGCCAAACATATTTTACCTTGGAAGTACATGAGATGTAGGTATATTTTTATGTATTTTTTTGCGCGCCTGGGGAAGGGCCCTGCGGGGGTGCATGAAGGGACACTCCCGGACTGTTCGCGCCTTGTGATTTCGGACATATTGTGGATGAATCTCGATAAAATGTAGGTATAACATGGAACGCCAGTAGAGGATGGAGGCCCCTGGAGAACAGGGGCCCCAAGCACGTGCTTGTAGTGCTTATACGTTAATCCGCCACTGTACCTACCTAAGTAGATAGCTATACTAATATGGACGTCAACATATCCAGCAGAGAGTAAGGATTAATTTAAACGCACCCCTTGCGTCATTATGATTCGATGTATTGTAAACCTCATGTTATGATTTTATCAATGTATCCAAAATCGTTACTATAAATCAGACATGACAAGGATACAGAAGGACATTTATGGTAACCGCCTTAGGCCGGGTTTAGAATGATGGTAGAGGCGCTTTAAGCGGTGTAGCGTCTGTGTAAAGAAAGAAGAAAGAAAGAAAGAAAAATATTTATTAGTATCACTTTACAATATAACAGTTTTTAAGTTTGCAAATGTACAATAAAAATACATTGTGACACTAAAGGGTGTCCACTCAGTATAAGTAAGCCGAGGTAAGAAACCTCCTGTGTGTGTTTTGTGTTGGAATGTTTATGTTATATTAATATTTGTAATGTTTCAGTTGGATGTAATACTGAAATAAAAAATGGGTAGCTTACTTAAGGCGTAGTCACATGTCACATGACGGACGGTAAGTATTCTTCAAAACGTGATACAATCACCTAAAATATTCAAAAATCATCTGAATTTGCCCTCACCTTGTTTCATTATATAAATATATGCCACCGCCCTATGCGGCCGACCATAAGATGCTTACCAAAGCGTACTTACTCAGCGTACTGGGTTAGGGGGCATCTCCACTAGAAACAAAAACAGAGTACATTTATGTACGATAACAACTGCGGTAGCCATACATTATTTTATAACATTGCACTTTAGATAGGTAGAGATTGTCTAAACAAAGATTATGCGCCCCTCCACTTTATTGTATGACAAAATGTATGAAACAAGACGACCTTTCCTCTCACGCGCTCACGATCAACGAAACAAGTTGGCTAAAAAATCCTGTTGGGCTCCAATGGGCTGTTTCTACGTTTGAATTTAACCGTCAAATTAACGACCAATTGGGATGATGACTAAAAAATAATTTAATGTCCATCAGATAGATTAATGAAAAATATTGGATACGTATTTTTTATTTTGCCTCTTGTTCAAAAACTTACGAAGATACATTGATTTTAAATGTCACATGACGTCACGTTAGAGTACAAAATATACTCTAACGTGACGTAGTTAGCCCCCACTCCGTAACTTTAATGCGCTATATCTAAGTATTTTCTTGTTATTTCGACAAAACAAAAAATACGGGTCTTATATTTTTTTATTATCTAAGAGACGGACTAATTATTTTCTTCATTTTCATACCTTGTCATCATCCGTATTGTAACTGCATGTATAAAATGTATCGCGTTTATGTTTGAAATTTGCTTGTGTGCGTAAAGGCGGTGGTATTGTAGTGGTATTTATATTTTATACTTACTTACACATACTTATATGTAAATGAACAGGAGGGCAGATGGTCGACAATAATCAACTGCCCCATTTGTTTACGCCAACACTCCCCTGTGTACAATGCCTTACTAGTGCCGATCTCTGCATTCGCAGGCGAAAGCCTCTGGCACACATCCAAAAAGTATCGATTCGTTATGTAACGCAAGATCTTGGGCTGTACGTACCCATTTAGATGAGACTAGCAACGAAGAAAAATTGTTTTTGTTGAGAAAAATTAATACAAACTTTCAATGTAGGTGGTAGCCGAAGTTGAGAATTGTTGTTTTTTAAATTTAATGTAGTTTGGAAAGTAGCTGCCAGGAACATTATTTATAGGCAATCAAATGGCTATTGAATTGTTCTTTTTCACCGACTTAAAAAAAGGTGGAGGTTCTTAATTTTTATGCACCTATGTTAGTTACCACATATTTCCAAGAATCGTGAACCGATTGAAAAAATCTTTGTGCGAAAGGGTGTAATGTTTCCTATGAAACACTAGGTCTAGGTGACTAGGTCCTACGAGATAGACCAAACTAATCTACTACAGTATTTTATTGTCAACCTTGTAAAACTACTGCGCCCTATATAATACAGGATACATTTATTGCCAGAAAAAAATTAAGGATCCTTCTAAAACGCCAATAATGCAAAACAATGAAATATTTATCTTTAATATCCGAAGCGTGGGCGCGTCGCTATAAATTTCAGTCTATTCCAGTCCACTGCTGGTCATAGGCCTCTCTAGTTGTTCGCCACTTTGGAGGCTCTACCCATAATCGCTACGCTAGGCAGACGTGTTGGCGATTGTGCTATTACTACATAGTATGAAACAGTCACTTTTGTGTCTGTCCACATGTATGCATAGATCTCCAAAACTACAAAACGGATTTTGATGCGATTTTTATTAGTTAGAGTGGTTCAAGTGGAAGATTTACTTATGTATGAACCATGCAAACATGATAGAGGGGGCAAACGGGCTCGAAGGTCATCTGATGGTAAGCTATCACTTCAGCCCATAGACACCGCACAGCCCATAGACTAACACTAGGGGAGTCACATATATACATATTATATATACATACATATAGTAGAGAAATCTGAAATACTCGAATCGAAGTGAGGGCGGTCGCTATTTAATATAATACACAATATAAATTAAAAATACAGTACTTTCTATAAATAAACTCAGGTATATAATTTGAAAGTACCAGGCGCCCATATTCCGGGTGGAGGTTTCAGCGCTTACGTCACAATGCGGGTCGTTGCACCGGCCATCGATGCGCTGCGGTCGTCGACTCGGAAGTGACGTCACAATACCTGCACGACCGGAAGGTGAATTAGCACGAGCTTGAAAAAGGAATGTAGATTTTATGGGTCGTTTGAAAATGGAAGTGGCTGTTTGGGACACGGAAATGGCTGCGGTTGTATTGTTTGCGATGCAGACTGGGTAATAAAGGCGTATTCCTATGCTGTCTGTGTATTGAAGACAGGTTTTATCTCCTTTTAACAATGTGGAATGGATAAATGCGGTATTAAATGATCTTTTCCCTAAATTAGCGTCGCAAATTCTTGGCGACGGTAGTGAAACGCCTTCAGGAATGACGATTTGCGCAAGAAATCTGACAAGTTAGGATAGGCAATGCACGTTTGATACCCCTGGTGTTGCAAGTGTAGGCTGCGGTAATCGTTCTAGACCATTCCAAGCCTCGTAACCGTAAAGGCATTTGATGGAATGGCCTGGGTCTTTAATGGGTATTCCCTGCTTCTTTACCATCTGGACGCAGGGTGCCGCTCTTCCATTTTTTGAGAGGGGCGTGAGTCCCACATATCCAGTCGTTTCCCCGAACGGCGGGAATGCGTAGAGATGCTTTTTCCACGATTAAAAAAAAGCTTATTTGCTACATTAGTTATAAGCGCAGCGTGAAGAAGAATCGTGGAATTCTTCTTACCAGCATGGCGGTGGAATCTACATTGTTATGGCAAGAATTCTCAAAAATTTTGAGAAAATCATAATTCAGAAACTATGAAAAATCGCGGAACTCTCATGTTTCTTGATAATCTTGCAGCTATCCTGTATATTGTATAAATACATCCTTACGAAATTCCTATACCACCTAAACGAAAAGCCAGTTTTCTTGTTACTAGTAAATTAACCTAAATCTAGTTCATAGAGTCACAAAGGAAACAATAGAATCGGGTTGAACTAGTTGAGTCGGTTCAAAAATAGTTCTCCCACTAATATTTCAACCGGAACGACCGTTCCTTTTACGAGGTTATAAAGTGTGACTTGCGAAAAATTTTTATTCAACATCATAGTTCTCGAATTGTTACTTCAACTGCGAATTGACTGAAGTTTTTGTAAGACGTCAGTGGTCGTTGAATTCTGAGTTGTGACGTTGTGAATCGAGCTGACACTTCACACTTTATGACAGTCTGGTTCTGAGTTTAGCTTTGAAATGTTAACGCGAAGATTTTTGAACGGGGAGAATGGATGATCTCTTTATTGCTTTCTTTTTATCGTATATTAGATTTTTGGTGTATGAATTTGATATTATTATATTACTAGCTGTGCCGGCGGCGTCGCACGCGTGTATATCGGGTTTCAAAAATAACGGACTTCCATTAAATACCTATCTATACCTATACTTAAGTTTTAAGTTAGACCTCTAGCAATACATTGGTGAAAACCGCATTCAATTTCATGCAGTAGTTTTTGAGTGATGCGCGTTCAAAAATTGCCTCCCGTTTTCCTAACATTTGCCTTCACTGCTCTGCTCCTATTAATAGTAGCGTTATGAAAAGTATCCTACCTGCCCAGGAGTATGAAGAATAATTGTACCAAGTTTCGTTAAAATCCGTTAAGTAGTTTTTGTTTCTATAACGAACATAAGTACAGACAGACAGACAAAAAATTTACTGATTGCATTTTTGGCATCAGTATCGATCACTCCCCTGATAGTTTTTTGAAAATATATACTATGTACAGAATTGACTTCTCTACAGATTTATTTTAAGTATATTGATATAGATTAATTCACCTACGTTACACAAAACTTAAGTGCAACTCTTGCTTAATATTCAAATAACAAACTTGAAAATCTTACACGTCGTATTGGACTACGTAATATAGCTGGTATCTCATCAAAGTTTCTGCGCGGGGTACATACTTGCCTTTTTATCTCGTAAGTTGTGCAAGTAATTTGCATAGACAAGCGACTGACGTGGCTTTTGAACGCCGCTCTCACTAAGGTACCTTTTTGGGTTCCGTGGTTCTCGTTCGGAACCTATACAGTTTTGTTATATCGGACGGATATGACTCCTGGATTTGCCTGTTATGTATTTACCAACATTGATAAACGGCTATAATTAAGTGAAGAACATACTTATTTCTTTGGTTAAGCGCTCCTATCAGCTATGGTATGAACAGACCTAGTCACGACGTAGTGCCTACCGCTCTCCCAACAGCCCAGTGATGATAACAAGGTCGCCTTGACAATCATCGTAGTCACTTAGAAAAAAAGAATCGTGTTAATTGCCACCACGTTGCCGTCTCGTTAGAAGCTTCTTTAGGGGTACAGGTAATTCCTTGACCTTAAATAAAATTGAATACAATATTTTAACCGTCAACGAAGAGAAGCGCTGTGAATTCAAACTACAGTGAACACGGGGAAAATTAAACATTTATGAAATAAAAATCCTTGAGGAAATTTATACTTCAGTGCTTTTTCCACCTGTTTAATTCTTTAACGATATTAATATGGAACAATATCGGAATTGTGTCAATACAAGTATTAACGAACTGGATTTCACTGATTTTTTGGTTAATTAAGAGAAAATATTGGATCATTTTTATTTTAAATATATCGAGATCTAAATTAAGTCATATCAAGATAAAAATGTTTATACTATATACAATATTTCTACTTTCCATAACTATTCCATTTTGGCAATTTTTATTGCCTAAACGCGCGTTTTCGCGTTTGTTCGACGTTCACTCTAGCGCCAACCGCAAAAAGCGCCAGTGTGTCATGTGTGTATATAGGGTGTTGGTACCAATGAAAACTGTTATTTGGGCGGATTTTCCTTAATCACCACGCTTGGCAGGCGGGTTGGTGACCGCAGTAGGTTTTATTTATACCCAGGTAAACGCTGCTGCCCGTTTCCTGATATTCCCTTAGTCGTCTTCTACGACACCCACGAGATGAGATGGAGTCCTTTTATAAACCTCACAGGCACCATTGATAACCACCATTGTTAAGAACGGAGGGAAAAGGAAAAGGGAGGCTCAAAGGAAATTAAATATAATATAAAAGTAAAAAATTAAATAGAAAATAAAATACACACGCACCACGCACGACAGATATTGGAAAGCACAGGAGAAAATTTTCTCTAAACAAAAGACTAAATATAAAAAAGAAGAAAAAAGGATGCATGTGAAGGAGGTTGGCCAATGGCCATGCGGCTAGTCCGTAACAACCATGATTTTATCAGAAACGAAATAAATAGTTTTTATCAGAAAAATATTGGTTACTCCACTTGTTTGCTCGTTCCAACTTAAGTTCAGCGTCCAAGTAGGAGACAGCCGTAACTCGATGCGACAACTCATTCTAAGTTGCGAGGACTGAAACTTAACTGGGCGCGGTCATTGACCCGGCTTGGGCGGAAAACACTACACCAGGCTAGTTGCATAACTACTCGACTGTAGGAATACCTTGGTTGTTAAAGACGGGTTTTAAATAGCAATAGAAGTAGAATGTAAGGGAGCGACCCATCATCTTTTCGCTCCAAGCCAACCTCACCTGCCCGTGGTGCATCCTGCAGAATAACAAACGAGGCGCTGGCAACCGACTGGTGGCGGTATAACCATCACAATTGACGGCGTAGCTAAATACCACAGACCGATGACGGGCAGCAGCGTCATCGGTGTGAGAAGCTACGCCCTGCGATCGCCAACCCGCCTGCCCAGCGTGGCGATTATGGTTATATCCTCCAGATGTTTGCCCTAAGTGGCGAACAACTGGAGAGGCCTATGTCCAGCAGTGGACTGCAATAGGCTGATGATGATGATGATTATGGGCAACCAACGCCCATAAAACTAAACTGTACAAAACATTTCAGAACTACGTTTGCACAAACTCGAGAATGGACCGTTTACTACGAGTACGTAGTAAACGGTCCATTCTCGAGTTTAGTACGAAATAGCCGAAATAATTTAGTTAGAATGCAAATTTGAGTTGTGTTGTTTATGTAAATGTATGTTAATGTTGTGTGTCTTGGACGGTATTTCATTTAGCCGTGGAAAAAGGATTAAGAACGCGTGAAAGTTGGGCGCGGAACTTATAAAGTGTAAAGATTATATTATTTAAGTAAAAATACTAATCATCATCAAAGATCGATCAAAGTGACGAACATTGGGAGATGCCTATGTTTTTTTTTTATTGTAGCCCGACATAATGGCTTCCCTACGCCTGATGGAAAGCGAAAGAGAAGCCCAAGTCACTGTGACAACTGGCAAGTAACTGGTCAGTTACCTGTCAGTAGCCACTGCCATGCCGGCTCAACCCTAACCCCCCACGATGTCCAGCAATGGGCTGATAAGAGCTGATGATGAATCATCATCCATACATAACTATAATATAATCAACATTCGCCTGCCCTGCTCCCATTATCCGGGGCGGCCGGCGCAATATGTTTTCTTTTTCTATATCAGCTGTCATTGTCATATTTGCTCCTTTCTCAATCATATCTCCTTCACGCAGTTCCTCCATCTTTTCTTCGTGCCAATAGTAATCGCCATCCTGGGAAGGAGGGTTGGCGATCGCTGAGCGTAGCTTCTCGCTCCGGTGACGCTGCTTCCCGTCATCGTCCCGTGGTATATAACTACGCCTTCAATCATGATGTTATACCGCCACCAGTTGGTTCCCAGAGCCTCGTTTGTTATTCGGCAGGATGCACCACGCGCAGGGGAGCGACAAGATGATAGCTTCCTTACAAGAAATAAGATTATATTTTCTTAAAAACACAAGTACGAGTATCATGCAAATACCTTATTCGAGAAAAATAATGTCATCTTCATAACATCGGCTATCTCAGTGATGTTATTATTGGACGGTCTGGCGCGAAATAACTTCATTCCAGACACGAGACAACATTGCTCGGAGAAAATGAAAGGACGATATTATATCCTTGTGTCGATAAATGCGGGAGCATTTTAAAATGGCATTTTTTCTGAACATTTCGATAGGGTAGAAATGCGATTCTTAAAAGAATATTCTTTTAAGCAGACGTTTTCGTAAAAGACTTTGAAATCGGTACATCTATCCATTGATGAGGGACATCACATTCCAAGCATGTTTCCACGCACAATTGGACCTCAAACAATTTATCACACATCAATAAATTTAGCAGGTAATAATTACTCGTCCCACACATTGAAATTCTCATAATACTAATGAGCAGTGGGAAACCAATTGATGCAGTAATTATGATCGGGCAATTGTAAAACAATATAGGAAACATTTTAGGTATTTTGTGTTTTTTAAATAATTAATTAACGTTTTTCTTTTTGCTGCATGGTTGTAGACTGTAATAATATTACTATTAGGTAAGTTGCAGTCAATGGCAAACACATTTCGAATAAAAAATAAATGCACGTTTTCATCACCATCATCATCATGATTGTGATGACACAGTCCTGGATATAAGCCTATCCAATTCAATATTTGAATAATTATTGATTGAATAGAATAGAAAATAATTTATTCAGCGCACATTGAAGAATACACAATGTGCAGCCAAATAGGGATGATTCCAGGGTCAAAATAATTACTTTATATTTAATCCGTATTTTAGATTAAAAAATATATTGGACACGTCTTTTTCCTTTTTCATTTAAACAAAAAATAACAAAGATACAGAGGCATCAAAATTTAGGAGTGTGGTCTTTGACGTTCACTCACTTGCAAAAAGCTCCCAAAATCTGACGTCACGCGTAACTTTAATGGGCTATATCTTTGTCATTTTTATTCTTATTTTTCAAATGAAAAAATACGTGTCTTTTTTTTTTTTTAATCTATCAGACGGACTTATTGTTTTTTTTTCCGGCACCATGCCCATTGATATACACTCAGCGAATGTCAAGGCATCCACTCAGTGATTCGCATGTAGATAACGAAACAGTTGCCTATATGACTTCCAAAATAGGTGCTCATATTACTAAATTAAAATAAAAGCATAAATGCAATCACTATAAACAATCATTACAGTGGACGTTGAAATTAAAACATGAGAATTTTCATTAAAAGCTGTAGTTTGTAAAGTTCCGTAAATGAAAACGCGCGTTAATTAAAGTAAACATTTGGTCGACGGCCGCGTCGCTACGCGTCACGGCGATCTGAGCTCGTACTGAACTTACATTTACAAACAACGCATATATAGATAGATAGATTTTAAGAGAGGTAGGGCATAGCGAATCTTCGCTCGAATTGAGCTGCCCGTCCGGGGTAGGACCTCCACCCTATAGAATACCGCAGCCAAATGACCTCCGGGTCGTGTTTCTGCTGGTGAGTAGGGTCTCCGGAGCTCGTGGGGGGTTAGGGTTGGGATGGCAGAGGCAACTGACAGGTAACTAACCAGTTACTTGCCAGTTGTCACAGCGACTTGGGCTTCTCTTTCGCTTTCCATCAAGCGTAGGAAAGCCCTTAAGTCGAGCTACTACAAAAAAAAATTATTAAATTAATTAGCTGCGCCCGCGACTTCATCCGCGGGGAAAAGAGTTGCATCCCCTATTGCACAGGCAATCACAAGACTGAAAGGGGGCTCCAACAACTATATGGATATTATTACTTTGATATTAAATAAATAATTTTTGATTTCGATTTTGATTTTTGATTTAAAAAAAGTTAAGGAGTAGCAGACTAGCATGGCTTGGGCACATTATGAGGAGGGATAAAGGCATGTAACGAGATGGGTATTGAGCATGAATGTGGAAGGATATAGAGGAAGAGGAAGACTGAAAAAGGAATGGATGGACTGTGTGAGACATGACATGTGTGTCAAAGGTCTGAATGTGGGCTGTTATATCCATAACTCCCAACTCCGGCACCTCCAAAACTATTATAATGGTTTATAAAGCATATTTTAAATTAGGTAGTATAATGGATGTTCAACCGTTAATAATCGTTTCCATAAATCAAGTCAAAAGATAAGGTAAAATCTTACATAATTTCGCAAGAGTTCGTCATGCACACAGCAATTCAAACGTCCGTATGAGTTCACAGTAATTATACAATTTATCCATTGACACGCAGCGATTACGGACCAAATCAATTCGTCGCACATACGAACACATCGTACATAATTTAATAGCTCGAACGACATCATTTGAAATGGAGTTTACTACGTTCATAACGTGCCTATTGTTGTTGTACGGAAAAGCGATTTTCACTGAGGAGTTATGGCTGAAAAATCTCCATTTTCCCTCAAATGGTTATCCTGGTGTAGACGCTAAGCATATTGAAGAAAGGAGTGTAAATGGTAAATTAAGAACAGCAGAAGACCACGTGCAAAGGAGACCTTTTGGTGATTCAAATGGAAATGTAATACATAATGTAATCAATGGAAATAAAATGGCTGCGTATACACCCATAGAAGACAATGTTGGAGACAAAGAGAACATTTTTCGTGATTCGAACCCTAGTAAGCTATACCCCAGAGTGCTCACTAAAGATACATATTAATGAATTTACTCAGCCGTGTGGGCAGCAAATAAAGTTACAAGAAATTTCAGTATAATGTGCCTGTGAATTATAGAAGTGAAAACTATAGTAGCTTTCATATTATGGTAAGCTGAAAATCGTAATATGATCGAATATTTATATAAAAATATAAACTTTTATATATGTCACCGGAAAACAGCAAGAATCGTAAGTTGATCAATTTCCTAGGTAGTTGATTAACTTCCGGAAAATACTAAACGGCAGTTGAAATGTATTATTTAACGTATGTATTTTAGTAAATTGATCATTTTACGGGGTCTTGCCGTAAAATCATCCGACGAAGGTGAGGTGAACGTTGATTCGTTCAATGGCTCACGTGGCGTTATCCCGGCAACAAATCAGGGAACAGTGTATTAAGTTGCGGGTAATAGTGCACCGTTAAATAGTACACTGAGCAACCATTGGCCCATTTGAGGACGATTTTACTTTTGTCAAAATCGTAAATTATTAAATGACTGTCAGGCTACCGTAACTTGATCAACTAACTGAAATCCATTGCGTTAAATAATTCATTTCAACTACCGTTTGTTATATTCCGAAAGTTAATCAACTACCTAAGGAAATTGATCAACTTACGATTCTTGCTATTTTCCGGTGACATATACAATCATCTGAGATACAACATATTATTATAGTGTCAAGTCTATATATTGAGTGTGACTCGCTTCTCGCTTTATGCATAGCTTAGACCAAGGTTTCCCAAAGTGGGCACCAGTGATAGTGGGGGCACTCCGAATTATATTTTATTTTACCTTAAATTAAAATTCTTATCTAACGTAGCTGATTTCGTATTTGTCCTAAGAACACCATGAAAACTAAAAATTTGGAAACCCCTGGCTATATGAATGCAAAGTGAGAAAGATTTGTATTTAATGACGATGGCCTTAGAGCCGACTTTTAAAACACGGCTTTGAGAAACACGACTAAAGTCTTGATGAAAATTAAGTTGAACAAAACATTAACAATTTAGTTATCTGTTTGAATGTCGTGATTCTATAAATATAATTTTATTGATATGTATTTACTCATTTTGTTTTTATACTTTGTACAATTATTATTATTTACATACTACAAAAAAAATATATTTGTAAAATTATAATAAAATTGGTATGATGGTAAAAGATCGTGTTTTTTTCTAATTAATGTTTAATAAGGGTCTCTTTCATGTCCCTTCTCATTTACATACGAATAGTTGTGAATTTTAATGTCCTGCGTACTTAGTTAGTCTTCAGAATTCATCATCATCAGCCTGATAACGACCACTGCTGGACATAAGGACTGTCCCAATAATTTTATCATTTGCTGACTAAGGAAAATCCCAAAAATAACAATTGTCATCGGGGGATGCCTATGTCCAAGAGTGAATCTCTGCATCATCATCATGATCAGAAAATTATAATAAAGTCTTAAAATAAGCCTAATTACATAAATAAATAAATAAAAATAATAAATAACCCAAGACATGCCACGCTGGGCCACTCAGCGCCATCTAGCCCCAAACTAAGCCGAAGCTTGTACTATGGGTACTAGACCACTGATAAACTTACTTAGATACATTTTTTTTTAAATAAATACATATTATACATAGAAAACACCCAGACCAATACAAACAGACATGTTCATGCACACAAATGTTTGTACTGTGTGGGGATCGAACCCACGACCCTTGGCTCAGAAGGCAGAGGTCACTACCAATTGAGCCACCGAGCCAGTCATGTCATAAAGTTACAATAATAGTTCTTACAACAGAAAAACGAAAGTCACGCCAGTAAAGCTGGTGCAAAAGCTACTTGTCAAGTTAGTGAATAAAATACCTACTCAAGAATGAGTGAAATAATGCATTGAAGTTTATCATACCAGACATTTTTATTTAACTTACTGACATTAAAGAAAACGTCTTATTTGGCAAAATAACAAACTTGAAATATGATATCGCACTAAACTAAAGTGGTGAACATAAAACAACAGAAGATGTTTGAAATAACCCAAGTTGAACTCTGTAGACGATTCCCAGCCACTCCTAAAGCAAATTGGATTTCTACCATTCATGATGCATTGACCTGGTATTTATTTAACTTGGTAACAAATATTGGGAAGTAAAGTTACGCAATCGTGCACTGCACTTATCATCAACCTAGCCTTTTTTACGATTGTCTCAGGGTCGGCTTCCCAATCTGAGAGATTTGGCGCGGGCTAAGCTTTTACACAGAGCGACTGCCATCAGACCTCCGCAATACTTTAGGGTAAGCTATACCCATTCCCAGTTTAGGCGTCAGAGTTATCATCATCTCTGATATGATGTGACGACTGTTATCTGAGTTGGTAAAGACGGCACCCGGAACCAACAGCTTAACGCGCCTTCCGAAGCACGGAGGAAATCGGTGTCAAATTTTGGTCACCCATCATCGGATTGACCGCGCCAATGGTTGCACAACGTTGCGATCATTGTTAAGCGTACAAGACCGCGGCGCCACCGAGCTCCTCTCGTGCTGCTCGTCCAATCGTGCACTGTGGCGGATCTTTTTTATAGTAGCTCGGCATAATCAATGGCTTCCTTTCGCCTGGTGGCAAGCGAAAGCGAAGCCCAAGTCGCTGTGACAACGGGCAAGTAACTGGTCAGTCACCTGTCAGTTGCCACCGCCATGCCGGCCTAACCCCATCCCCCACGAGCTCCAGAAACCCTACTCACGTAGAGTAAATAAAGAACCCAAGACGCTGGGCTACGATCGGCATCTAGCCCCAAACCAAGCCGAAACTTGTACTCGACACTTCGAACATACTTAAAAATAAATACTTATTGTCATAATGCTAAGCAGACGACGAAGTTCAACAATCAAAAATCGCTTACATTTTAAGCTATTAGTGCATATGTGTCGCTTCACGCCTCTTTTTAAAGACCCAAGACTTAAAAAAAAGGGAACACGTGTGCTGAAAGAGAGTTCCACAACCTAAAGATTCGGCAGATGTAAGATTTACTGTACTTTATAGTACGAATGCTGATTGACACAGTACCTAATCATCCTATGCTGATGATGTAGTCCACTGCTGGACATAGGCCTCTCCAGTTGTTCGCCACTTAGGGCAAACATCTAGAGGATATACTCATAATCGCCACGCTGGCGATTGGCGATCGCAGGGCTGAGCTTCTTGTCCAAGAACGTTGCTACCCGTAATCGGCCAGTTGTATTTCGTGTGACACAGTACCTTTTGGGAAATAAGTACTACCTACTTAATTTCATTTCAAATATTTTAGTCAAGCAAGTATACATCAAGTCTATATAGATTAGTCTAAACTCTACAGAATTTATAAAACGCTATGCATATTATTCAAAGGTTCATACCGCCATTATTCACGTAACATCTTTAGACAAGAGACGTCTCCATATCTCAGAGCATTCAGACTGAAGTACCATATAAAATCTGAGGTCTGAGCCAATCCATCGCTTTGGACGCATTCCAATTTTACAACAAAATGCATACGGGTCGTTGTTTTTGGTAGATTCGTGCCAATTTTAAAAACTACTGAAACAAACAGTGGGTTCTGATTTTATCTCGCGGGTGCGGTGCCGGAAAATTGGAGGGTAGAGTTTGTTACGATGGTTGATTGAAACTTCACTCCACCACAATGGGATTTGAGTTGAAGTAGGTACATTTCTTTTTCTTTTTACCCGACTGCGGCAGAAGGTTGGTTCGCTCACTGCCTGAATAGGGAATATGCAAGAAAAATAGTGTAATGTATTTACTAATTTATCGTAAAATAGATAAAAATATACTAAGTGAAAACAAAATCAAAATTGTCTGAAAAATGGGCGAGATACAGTCGTTGAAAGTAAATACATCGTCTCTCTCACGCGAAACAGATTTTTCTATGGAGATTGTACGGCGCGCACGGTACGTGACGTCATCTACCACGTTGGATCTCTCTGTCTAAGCAATAACTTTAACGCTTTATAACTCGCTTAATAGAAATGATAGTTTAAAAATTCTTCGATATTTATGTATCTGGAAGTTATAAGATCTCAAAAAATCCATAAAAAAAATCATGTATATTCCCTATTGAATGGTTGTTGGACGCGTTTATATGGCTGTCTGGCTGTGTGTGTCTGTAGTATTGTAACTTCCGAAAGGGAGAAGCGATTTTGATTGTGCTTTTGGTATTTATGGCAACTAAAAAAAATTGCTCAACGATGACTGACTGACTGACATAGTGATCTATCAACGCACAGCCAAAACCACTGGACGGATCGGACTGAAATTTGGCATGCATGTAAGAAGCTAAGAAAGGATTTTGATCAATTCTGCCCATCATCATCATCATAAGCTTATTGCAGTCCACTGCTGGATAGGCCTCTCCAATTGTATACTAGTTAGGGCAAAACATCTGGAGGACATATCCATAATCCAGGGCGTAGCTTCTCGCTCCGGTGACGCTGCTGTCCGTCATCGGTCTGTGGTATTTAGCTAAGCCTTCAATACGGATGATGACAAGGTATGAAAATGAAGAAAATAATTAGTCCGTCTCTTAGATAATAAAAAAATATAAGACCCGTATTTTTTGTTTTGTCGAAATAACAAGAAAATACTTAGTTAAAGCGCATTAAAGTTACGGAGTGGGGGCTAACTACGTCACGTTAGAGTATATTTTGTACTCTAACGTGACGTCATGTGACATTTAAAATCAATGTATCTTCGTAAGTTTTTGAACAAGAGGCAAAATAAAAAATACGTATCCAATATTTTTCATTAATCTATCTGATGGACATTAAATTATTTTTTAGTCATCATCCCAATTGTGATGGTTTTACCGCCACCAGTCAGTTGCCTCATATGTTTTTCAGCAGGATGCACCACGGGCAGGTGAGGTTAGCTTGGAGAGAAAAGATTATAGGTCGATCCCTTATATCCCATTTACTTTGCACTTCAAATAAAAAGCTCGGTAGGGAGCTCATTCCACAAAGGGTACGTTTGCAGGAAGAAACTCTGTTTCGATGACAGATCTTATTTATCGTAGATACCATCTATCTAATGGAAAATACTTACAAAATGCATTAAATTAAAATGAATAGAATCGGAAAACAGTGGAGCGTGCAGCCGCGAATGCATTTGCATACTCGATAGGTGTTGTTCACGCCGTACGGTGACAACGCTTTCGATATGCTGTTGGGACTTTTTTGGGACAAATGTCAAACGTTCAAAAAACTTACTATGTTAAAGTAATTTGGGGGTGATTTGTCAATCGCCAGAGAGAGAGAGACTGATAAAAAGTGATAATTAGTTTTTGTCATAATTCGTTTTTAATTAGTTTTGGAAAGCATTTTCATTTAGCGTTGGGTGTTGACGTAGCCTATCATGATCCGTACTATTTGATCTAATTTGCCAGCTAGAATCTGGTGATATAGCTGAGGGTAGAGTGTTTTATTTGACTGCTTGAGAGAACCAGCATGAAACTTAATTAAGAAATTTCCCTTTGTTATGTGCCAAAAATAAAATAAATAAGGCATTTCATAGTCATATTTTCTTTATTAAAACCATGGTCGCCTTAGCGGTTCGCGGACGCTTTGAACTTCAGCAGTTAATGATATACCCGCCGCTCAATAGCCTGCTTGGGGGCGGTTCTAATACTCCGACTAACAATTATTGAGCTCGACTCTCTGTCTGGAAGAACTGATATTTTCTTTGACTCAAACTTTCTGAAAGTGTGACGCTATGTTTTTGTTTTTTAACTGACTACGTTAATAGCTAAGGTGGCGTTATCATTGTCACCGGACTATGGGAGAGTGGAAGGTGGAAGGCACCTTAGTTAATTTAAGCAACACAGCTAAGGGCGCCCTTCTATCTACCCAGAAGCCGGGGGTAGGGGTGTTTGCCCTCTCCGTTCCAGTAGAGCCGGCCGTTTGTCATCTGTGGCTGGGCAGGGCAGGCAGGGAGGCGGTCGTACTTCAGCGCTACCCAAGTTTATGCAAGTTGCTGCCCCATGGTTACACATGGGTTTCGTGAGTTTCCATTCTGGGAGGTGTGATTCCCATCCACTACGCTGACTCCTCCCGGATACGGCATGAAGGTGGAATTAGGCAACATAACGAGACAATCCTCTATTAATAAAGGGGTTCACTATTGGTGCTCTACACTTTAACACAATTCGCGGTAACAATAGCGATATATAGGTCAAAATACGTGTTTTGGTGGCTCTAACCGAACGTCGAACAGCAAAACGCGAGGTTTAGAGCTCCATTGTGGCCCCACACTTACTACTACCTAAAATTCAAAATGGCCGCCAATTTTAAGCTAGCAAAAAACTGTCTTATTTTCGTCTCACCGTGTCAAACCTGCACCCTTTCTGCCTCGGGGACGATTCATAATTGTCGTTGGTTCGTCGCAAAAACGTCGCGTTGGAAAAAAGCAAGCCCTTTAATATTCATCGGGTCGTGGAGTGGAGACGGAAAGCGGGGGTTGTACCAATTGGGACTGTAGAGATATGACTCTAGTTTGTATGCAGAGTGAGCTGATTTGAGTACGAGTACCCGTGTAGTGCATTCATCTTCCGGGACAAACATTCGTGTGATGAACACTTGTGTTTGTTTCGTGTCTGGGTGTTTATACATATTTGTATTTAAGTATTTATTTGTGGTACCTTCGTTGTTCTGATACCCATAACACAAGTGCTTAAGCTACTTACTTTCGGATCGGAGCAATGTATGTGATGTTGTCTGATATTTATTTATTTATTATCTCTTGTGTAATTCTGTGTTTTATTTGGCTTTTGCAAGGAGTATTTTAGCTAATGTCATTTTGACAGAAGATATTCTTCTTGTCTGAGTGTTATTACCAGCATAGACTAGTAGGCTATTTATTTATTACCCAATTAAAGAAATGAATGTGTAAGAAGCGTCTATTTAAAGAAACAATAACTGCGCTTCTTTGTAATTCGGAAATTAAAGATCCCAAAACATGGAAGACGTACCTACGTACGTGTCCATACTCAGACTCAATGACCATCATCATCAGCGTATTGCAGTCCACTGCTGGACATAAGCCTCTCCAGTTGTTCGCCACTTAGTGCAAACATCTGGAGGATATACCCATAATCGTCACGCTGGGCAGGCGGGTTGGTGATCGCAGGGCATAGCTTTTGGCTCCGGTGACGCTGCTGCCCGTCATCGGCCTGTGGTATTTAGCTACGCTCAATTGTGATGGTTATACTGCTACGAGTCGGTTGACAGAGTTTATTCAGCAGGATGCACCACGGGCAGGTGAGGGTGGTTTGGAGCGAAAAGATGATAGGTCCCTTTCTTTCATACCATTCAAACAAACTTCCTCATTTATAATATTAGAAGGATAACAATATACTCTTTAAATATAATCAATAAACATTTAACCACACAGCTAAAATGTACATGAATTTTGTTTGCCAAAATACGCCAATTCAAATGTCCTTAAAAGTGAATCACCTGAGTCGGGCCAAACAAAACCGTTTATAATAAGCCTTCTTGTGGAGGCGTGTTATAATTCCACGCTCCATTAGAGGAGCCCTAACAGCCCCTAAGTGCCAAATTACCCCCGCCCTTGCCGGCCTTACGAACATCTTTTATTGTAGTACCTAGCGCCGATTTTACTTAAAACATACAATCTTTATGTCTTTAAGATAGGATTGATAATCGGTACGTTGTGGGTAAGCTACGATGTTACGATACTATTAAAGCCTACGATGAAGGCTTTAATATCACTTAACATTAGGTAAACTATGAGCTTAGCAATTGATATTGAAGCAAATACCGAATCATCTCGCCTTGTACATTAGGTACACCATAGATTGTGCCTCGGGGAATAAAGAGTCCATAGTTTGGCCATTTATCCTAAGAAAGTAGAGTAGATAGTCATTATAATAGCCTTCATCAGACTGCAAACGGCACTATTACATAGTTATAGAGCTAGGTAGCCACTATAGGCTATAATGGCTAAAATTGTAATTAGTCCGTCTTTTAGCTTATCCAAAAATAAAAGACACGTATTTTTCTTTTTTTCATTTAATGAACAATAGCAAAGATACAAGGCGTCAACTTAGCTAACATTTAGCAACTATATTAAAATTGTAGGCAAAAAACATAAGCGTAAAATAAAATATAAAAAAACTTAATATAAAAATATAATCATAACTATCACACAGGCAAGATATAAATGTTTTTGTATTCTAACGGCGCAAGCGTCTACAAGACCACAGCCTCAGGGCAAGAGCTGAAATTACAACGAAGCAGCAGTTACCTCTCGGAATGCTCAGTTCCTGCGTTTTCAGATGGTTTCCGAACGAAATATACTGCAGTAATGCTCCCGATACAACCTTATGAGGTTAGCGGAATTGGGTCAACCGCAAGTACAGGCGGCTTCAAAAGTTAATGACCACATTTAGATTTTCAAATGTCCTGAACGCCGCATTTAAGTTATAAGACCGTATGTCATTTTAAAATTCGAATCTATTTTTAACCGACTTCGAAAAAAGGAGGGTTCTCATTTCGTCTGTATGTATAATATTTTTTTTTTTTTTATGTTTGTTCACGCATATTTCCGTCAATTATGGATGGATTTCAAAAATTTTTCGAAAGTTCGACAGAGGACACTTCCGAGGTGATTCCCATTATCACCAAGTCAGGATCTGATTATGGGATCTTGGAGAAATTGAGGGCAACAACCGAAAATTGTATGCTCATATGGTGTTATTATTACGTAATCATATTTTACTCAGGTATATGCTTCCGGGCGTCAACATCTGGTGCTGATGATGAAGCCATAGAACTCCTTAACGGTTAGGAGTTAGGGGACAGTACTGACATTGGTCGATAGAAACTATGTAGTAGTATTTACTTATGCAGGGTTAATAGGGCAGGTGATTTGTAAGTGATTTGCTTGATTCTAGATCGCAAAGTCTTCACTTGACTTAAAGCAAAATTTTTATTCCCAAGTAAAAACTCTTAAGGACATTAATTAGCCTTTATTCAAGGTCAGCACAATAACGCAAACTAAAAATAGAGAAATAAAATTATTTAAAAAAAAAATTAAACCGACTTCAAAAAAAACACAAACGACCAAACTAAAAGCGATAATAATGTAAGTAATTCTATCCTTAATACATAATTATTTAAATATTACAATTATCACTTATTTTTGAAGTCGGTGCCAGCCAAACAAATAATGTATATTGTCGTGTGGATTTGCCGGCCGCGCGCGTCATATAACAACAGTCTACTGTTAGGTACCAAGATATGGCACCGACTTCAAAAATAAGTGATAATTGTATATTTAAATAATTATGTATTAAGGATAGAATAACTTACATTATTATCGCTTTTAGTTTTGGTCGTTTGTGTTTTTTTTTGAAGTCGGTTTAATTTTTAAAACTTTTTTGTCTGGAAATCTCGGTCTTGCGAGGTTATACCATAAGTCTGGCTGATGCCTCATTTGATAGTGGACTCCTGCCTCCTGACCGAGGCTCGTGGGTCCAATCCCCACCGGGACAAACATTAGTGAGATGAACTTTCTGTTTGTCCGTGTCTGGGTATTTGTATCTGTATTTAAGTATATATTTGTGGTGCCTTCGTTGTTCTCATACCCATAACATAAGTGCTTAAGCTACTTGCTTTGGGATCGGAGCATCGCATGTATAGTTTTATACATATCCAATACTTACTTGTTCATAGATCGTTGCCCTTAATTACCATTGTACCTCGCTCGCAACATATTTAATTAAGGGCAAACTCACTTAGGTGCCCCCGAAACGGCTAATGAAGATGGGTTCACTTGGATTAATTACTGTTTTCTCGAAGTGGGTGCGGTTTGACGGAATCGATGACGCGTTTGGGTACGCAAATCCCCTTTGTGTTATGGTGAGTGGATAGTTAGGTGTGCCTATGGTACTTATGACTTTTTGGTCCACGAAGGTGGTATGGGACGCCTACAATCGGACCATGGCGTTGGGTAGTAAATGGTTTACATATTTTTAACCCCCTGCGCAAAAAGAGGAGTGTTATTATGACATATAGTTTGCCTGCCTGTATGTGTGTTTGCACCATATGTGCATACTGTGATTTAAAGGTCATTTATTAAGTTCTCAAATATGTTTGATCAAAATGGTGCAGCCAATTCTTAATTTTTTAAAACTTTACTCTAACATAGCTTACATCTCTTATTAACTCACTAGCTGTGCTCGCGACTTAGTCCGCGTGGAATAGTTATTTTTCCCGCTATTTTTAGATGAAAACATTTTTTTATGCGAGAGTCTGCAGACGATCAAATGGTTTATATGTACTAGATGTGCCGGCGGCGTCGCACGCGTGGTTATTATTATAAGTATAGATAGATAGAAAGTTTAGCTGAAAGTTATTGATTTATCCGAAGCGAAGCGAGGAGCGGGCTGCTAGTACAATATTATAAACTGTGTAATCAGGCGGTTAATTAAAGTGTATCTATGCACGACTGGTGTAGTCGGTATGCGTCGGGTGGCTTACTGGTCGGGTGTGCTTGGCAACGTTCGCTGGCCTGTCTCCAGATGCAGTGACGGCAAATGGAACGTCGTTATGCACTGGCTGATTAGAACGAGCCTTCTGAGACGTTAGGAGATCTATTGAATGGCTCGGTGGCTCATTTGGTAGTGACCTCTGCCAAATTTAATTAAGTATACGATACTTTGTATGTAGATGGTTAAATTACAGATTTGTGTAAGCGGTCCTTATCGTAAAAAGCTTGATTCGACGTTGGTCGGTGTTGGGGTTTTTATAAAGGTCACCCTAATGATTGTTATATTATAATGACCAGCGCGCTCTTGTCCTTATATTTTTTTATTCATTATACTTATATAGGTTTGCGCTTGGCCACAAATTCATGGTGTTAAAGTGATACCGATAATAAAAAAATACCGATTCACTCTCAGCTTTGAACACCTCAAGATTATATGTCTCCGGAAACAAGAGTCCGGCAAGGAGTTCCATAGTTTGCCGTTCGCACCAAGAAAGTAGAGGCAAACCGCACCGTGCGAGTCCTTGGGTATCAGCACTATAAAACAGAGTCTCTTGGCCGTATCTCTACTCGTCCGGGGGGTAAAATGGAATGACATCTTACGCATTAAGATGTTCAGTTCAAGTGTCTGATGTATTATCAGTATTTCTTGCTACTTCATCAAATGCCAAAAGACCTTATGTAGAGATCGTGATTGAATAACAATTTCAAAGTCTTAATATAACGATAATAAAATTGTTATTCTGTAGTCCTGCACAATACAGTCGAAGATATAAATAGAACACGAGTATAATAAAGCTACGAACGTATGATCTTTCAAGCATGATCCTGACTCAAAGCTACCGTTATCTTCAAATGTAAAACAAAAGGAGGCCTTTTAATACCCCTTATAAAACCATTACTCTGCTTTTGTAGATACAATTAGTGTTAGGTGTCAGTGTCGACGGATATGGCATTATACCGCTTTGATGTCCTTGCATTACCATTTCTTATTTTTCTGTGACAGTGACAACCCACACCACTACCCTGGTGTGGATTGTGCTGAGATTGCAATATACAGTTTTAAAAGGCCGATACTTACAGGCACAAGCAGTTCGACCGAAGTGATGAACAGAAGTCCTAAATATGCTGCCGCGTATTGTGTAAAAGTACCAATGTTATAATGTGAAGTAAGTTAGTGAAGTAAAACCAAGTAAATAAAGAAGTTACTGAGAATCGAGTTGGTTTTAATCCCTACATTAGATAGGTCTACCACCATGTTTTCCTCAACCGTGAAATATCGGGTAAACAGTTCGAATAATTTGCCTGGTTGGTAATGAGCAAATAGCATTAAAGTGTATCCAAATGATGCACCGTTATTTATTCGGATACACACCTCGATCGTTCCATGAACGGATATAAAGTTTTGATTAATTAGAGTGGATTGGATTGGATAACGGAGTATCTTTAATTAATGTGAAATATTTTGTATGAGAGAAATGAAGGGGTGGAGTTTGATGAAGTTGTATATGTCCCATTGTGACAAGTGTAACGTTGGCACTGACTAATTCTTGATTTGTTACTTATCTGCTGTTGCAGGGACTTAACCGCTTCTCTTTTAGGCGAGAGGAGGTCACAAAAACTAAGGTACATAAACCAAACGAGTGTAGAAATTATGATGTACTAAATTGGCTACTTAAGAACGCCAATAGTACTCATTTCTATTACATAACTAAGCTGTAACTCTTATGTTGCAGATTGTACATGGGCCGGCGGTTGTCACTTACCATCAGGTGAGCCGTCTGCTCGTCTGCCCCCTATTTCAAAAAAAAAAACATAAGTAAGCACTTTAATTTGTAAATTACTATGTGTTTCTTTTTGTTTCAGGTAAGGGTTGAGGAATGTGGTGTCAATAACGGATAAAGGGTTTGAAGGTAATTGACAAAGGTTGTTTTTTATTTTAGCACTAGCTGTGCTGGTGGCGTCCGCGCGCGAGGATATCGGGTTTTAAAAATCACGGACTGCAGTATTAGATATAAATGTAGCAATGTGACTAGGTGGGTATGCTTTTAATGCTCTTCTACAAATGAGATGGTACAAAAATAAAGCACGAACACGTTATAAATAAACCTAGCACTATTATCGAAACACACACAGCATCAATGAAGTTGTAAGCCGATCTTAATTTCCAATTTCCTAGACTGTAGCAAGACCGGCTGGGTTATAGCCGAGCGAGTCGATAAAAGGCTTAAGGGAAATTAAGACGAATCCCGGTGAAGCGATAGCGGACCTCAACTGTATCAGAGACTCTCCATGTACAGTCGGGAATTATTTATCGTTTGGTCTAGAATTCGAGGTATCTAGTGCTTAAGCCTTTAACTGCTATGAAAACTGGCACAATAGAAAAAACTTAAGAGAGGCATAGAGAAATCATTTTTTTTTTTATTGCTTATTGCAAGCGGCCTGTCTGATGGTAACACAGTAACGGCTGCCCATGACAATCTCATGCCGGGGGCACAGCAATGCCGTCTACCGTGACCGAAGAGATACTCTCTTAAACCCTCGTTTGAAAAAGGACATGTCGTAGCGATCAGGAAACACCGCGCTTGGGAGGTCGTTCCAGTGTTTACAAGTCCGTGGCAGAAATGAACGCTGAAAACGAATCATTCGCTCGAAATGAGCGCCCCGTCCGGGAAGGACCTCCACCCTATAGAATACCGCAGTCAAATGACCTCTGGGTCGGTGTTTCTGCCGGTGACTAGGGTTTCCGGAGTGTGGGGGGTTAGGGTTGGGCCGGCATGGCGGTGGGCAACGGAGGGTAACTGACCAGTTACTTTGCCGTTGTCACAGCGATTTGGGCTTCTCTTCGCTTAAAAAAACCACTATAAAAAAAACACTAATGTTTGACAGTCACCGGTGACCTGTCATGGCAGTTATATGCTTATTGACTGGCTCGGTGGCTCAATTTGTAGTTGACCCCTGCCTTCTGAATCAAGGGTAGCAGGGTTCGATTCCCACCGGACAAACATTCGTGTGATGAACACTTGTGTTTGTCCCCGTGTCTGGGTGTTTATATTTGTATTTATGTATTTATTTGTGGTACCTTTGTTTTCTGGTGCCCATAACACAAGTCGTTAACTAATTACTTTGGGACCGGAAGAAATGCATGTGATGTTGTCTAACATTTATTATTAATATAGCAATTTCTCTTCTTTAGTTAATCCTGTTTGTGAAAAGAGATGTCGAGTTAACATTCGTCAAACAGCTGTGCCAGAGGCGTCCCCGCGCGGTGGATATCGGGCTTCAAAATATATCGGACATCCATACAATGTAAATATTGAGTTAGCGACCGCTAGCAATAAATTGGTGAAAACCGCATTCAAATTCCATGTCTTAGTTTCGCGTGATGCGCGTTCAAACTATAGATAAAATGTCTCCCATTTTCCCAACAATCACTGGCTCTGCTCATTGATTGTAGCGCAATGAAAGTATGCTTTAACTGCCCAGGAGTATGAAGTAATTGTACGAAGTTTCGTTACAAATCCGGTCAATTAGTATTGTTTCTTTAGCGAACATAGAGATAGACAGACCGACAAAATTTTACTGATTGCATTTTGTGCATCAGTATCGATCTCTAATCACCTCCCTGCTAGTTATTTTGAAATATATTTCATGTACAGAATTGACCTCTCTACAGATTTATTACTAGTATAGAAATTGTATGCCCTATCAGTATCAGAGTTTGAAGATTTATAGAACAGTGTAAAGTAGACTTATTACTTATTAAAAGGGTTATTTTTAGAATCTCCCTCTTTTATGCAGCGATATAGCCTCTTGTTTCTCAGGCTCTCTCTTAGTTTTAAAATTACTCATGATGCTGTGTTCCGGGCGTTAGTAGCAGCGTTAACGAAAAGTTTTAGCGTGTTTTAATTAGGA